>JAVXUL010065033.1:0-10079 GCA_035590515.1 Trichilia minutiflora
AGTGATATTATTGCTCATCTACTCATTTAGTGAGTTTTGATTTTTAATTTCTGAAAATTAATCTGGGTTTCTCTTCACCCGTTTGTTAAGGAAGAAAATTTGTGGGTTACACTTCACCCGGAAAAGTAAGTCGATTTGTGAGGTTGCCCTTCACCCAATTAAGAAGGATTTGTTTGGGTTTCTCTTGACCCGGGAAAAACAAAGATTCTAGTGATCCTCGGTGTGTGTGTGGATTCACCCGAGAAGAGTGGACGTAGACGATCTGTCGAACCACTATAAAAATTAGTGTGCTCTTTAATTTCTGTCATTATAATTTTTTATTCATCTTTTGCATTCACGTAGCTCATATCAATATTTATTTAAAGTTTAAAATTTTAAATTAATCCAATTCACCCCCCCTCTTGGATTGAGCCAACTGGGACTTCAAGGTTATGGTTTTTAGCCTTGATTTTATAGATTTTACTTTATGTTTACATAGTTTTTGATTTATGGCATGTAAACCCTACTCATACTTTAACACTTGAATCAACCTTTCAGAAGACACATCACATTCAAAGGCAATGTTAAAGAAAAAATTCTTTTCACAAAAATGTGAGTAATATGTATTAAATCCTTACTAAGAATGTACTCCTAGTTAACAATTTAAAACATAATCTTTTTAGCATAAGTTAACTTTGTCATAAGGGATATATATTGTAATTGATAGTTTATATTGCATGATTAAAAATATTGTGAATGATAAGATTGTGTTTGTAGGAGATAGAAATGAAAATATATATACTATTAACATTGAATGTGCATTATACATTAAAAATTATTTTTTTGCTTTACATGACAATAGTTGGTTTGGCATAAAAGATTTGGCTATAAGAGCATGGACTAAATTTTAAATATTTTTAAAAAGGACCTAGTGAATGAACTTTCAAATATTGAATTTGAAAAAGAAAAAATTTGTGATGCTTGTCAATTTGGAAAGTAAGTTAAAATATCTTTTAAATCAAAACCCCAAATTTTCACTTCTAGACTCCTAGACCTTTTGAACATGAATCTATTTGGTCCCTCTAAAATGACAAGTCTTAGAGGTAAGAATTATACTTTTGTAACTGTTGATGACTTTTCTAAATTCACTTGGGTATTATTTTTGGCATCTAATGTTAAAGCCATTCACATATTCTCAAAATTTTCTAATAAGGTTCAAAATAAAAAAGACACCACCATTGCATATATTAGGAGTAATGATGGTGATTAATTTGAAAATGATTTGTTTGAAATATTTTGTGATGAGCATATCATTGAGCATCAATTTTCTTGTCCTAAGACTCCTCAATAAAATAGTAATGTAGAGAGGAAGAATAGGTTTATTCAAGAAATGATTAGCACAATATTAAATGAATTTTCTCTTCCATATTGCTTTTGAGCCAAAGCCATTAATACTTTATGCTATGTTTTAAATAGAATTTTGATTAAATCTAGTCTTAAGAAAATCCTTTATGAGCTTTGGTATGGAAGAAAATCCAATATTGGTTATTTTAAAGTTTTTGGATTAAAATATTTTATTTTTAACATAAAAGATAACTTAGAAAAATTTGATTCAAAATTTGATATTGACATTTTTCTTGGATACCCATTAACTAGCAAAGTTTATACAGTTTTTAATAAAAGAACTTTAGTTGTTAAGGAATCCATACATTGTACCTTTGATGAATCTAATCCATTCTCTTCGAAGAAAGTTATGTGTGATAATGAAACTATAGATGAAATGAACTATGTGTAACTTGATAAGTTAAAGAAAGATATGTAAGGTGATCCCCTAAAGAAAAAAGAGAGAATTACTAAAGAAGAGGAGGAAAATCATAGGGAAGAAGATGACAATACTCAAACACTCACCAAAGAGTAGAGGTTTGTAAAATTTCATCTCAAAGATTTAATTTTAGGGAGTCTATCTCATAACATCATAACTAGGTCTAGTATTAGGAATATTTGTAATAATATTACATTTGTCAAATTGAACCATTACCCTTCTTGAAGCCGAAAACGATAAGTATTAGATTATAGCTATGTAAGGAGAGTTAAAATTAATTTGAGAGAAATAAAGTGTGAAAATTAATTCTTAGATCGGATCACCAAAGTGTTATTGGAACAAAATAGATTTTTAAAAATAAAATGGATGAATCCTGATTAGTTGTGAGAAATAAGGTTAGATTAGTGGCTACAACTAACAAGAAGGAATTGATTTCAATAAACCCTTGCCACCATAGCTAGAGTTAAATGAATTAGGATGTTACTTGCCTTTGTATGCCACAAAAATTTTATTTTATACTAAATAGATGTAAAAAGTATATTTTTAAATAGATATTATGAAGGAAGTTTATATTGAATAACTTCCTGACTTTAAAAATCATGATTTTCTAAAACATATTTTTAAATTGTCAAAAGCTCTATATAACTTGAAGCAAGCCCCTAGAGTTGTAAATTTTTTTTAGAAAATAGTTTTAGTATGGGTAAGGTTAACACAACACTTCTCATTAAGTATAAAAAACATGATTTACTGATAATTCAAATATATGTGAATGATATTGTCTTTGGCTCAACTAACATCTCTTTATGTGAAGAATTCTCTAATAACATGAGAAAGGAATTTGAGATTAGCATGATGGATGAGCTAAAGTTTTTCATGGGGTTACAAATCAAGCAAATAAAAGATGAAATTTCATCAATCAATTCAAGTATATCAAGGACATACTTAAGAGGTTTGGGATGAATACTTCGAAGGTTTTCGTAACTCCCATGAGCTCATCCCTCAAATTAGATAAGGATAAAGAAGGTAAATAAGTAGATATAAGGAAGTATAGAGTTATGATTGGATCTTTTCTTTACTTTACCGCTAGTAGATCATATATAATATTTTCTATTTGTGTATATACTAGATTTTAATCTTGTCCTCAATAGTCATACTTAGATGCCGTTAAGAGAATTTTTAAATACTTAAGAAGCATAATAGGCTTAAGCCCATGGTATCTTAAAAGGATAGATATTGACTTAATCAACTATTCTAATGTTGACTTTATGATTGCAAAGTCGATAGAAAAAGTACTAGTGGGACTTACCACTTCCTAAGAAGCTTTTTAGTCTTTTGGTTTAGTAAGAAATAAAATTTGATTAGAAATTTTATGGTCGAAGTCTAGTATATTTCCACTGATAGTTATTGTGGCCAAAATCTTTAGATGCAACACACACTTAAAGACTATAGAGTACATATAAATTATTTACCTATTTTGTGTGACAATACTAGCATCATTAACTTGTCTAAGAATCTCGTATGCTACTCTAGAGCCAAACAAATAAAAATTCAACATCACTTTCTTGAGGATCATGTGCAAAAAGAAGATATCACAATTGAATTTATTTTAATAGACAAATAAATTGCGAATATTTTTATTAAACCTTAAGTGAGGATAGATTTTGTGCTCTAAGGTAAGAGTTAAGGATATTAGAAATAGCATATTGATTATATTTGAATTATTGATGGTCTATGTCTTGATATACTTGTGTGCTCATTATTCAACTTTATAAATAGACATTACTATTATTTAACCTTGTGAATAAGCTTTATCATCATTGATTTTATTGATTGATTACTTAATAAATATACAAATTGTTTGATTTCATGTCTACATATCATCATTATGGTTTTTATAAACTCGTCAATTATTTTCTAAATGAAATTACTTGTATTGCCAAATTGACTTAAAAATAAAATGCATCAAATCGTTTGGTAGAGTGGATCATGTACTTTGTTTGAATGAACTAACTTCAAGCAAACAAAATTTGCCCTTCGTTTGATCAAATCGTTGTGGCTATAAATTGTTTGTCCCTCCAAAGCTTATTTTCACATAGATCTCTCTCTCTCTCTCTCTCTCTTAAATTATCACTCATCCTTCTTCTGTCTCTCCTTAAAAGTTTTAATATTCATCATTCTAAATCATCTTTATCAATAATTTCTCATCAGTTTCATTAACACACCATAAGAGAGGTGGATGATGCCAACCGTGAACATCGATCCAAATCCTAGTATGATATAATTCTTTTTCTCTTTCAAGCATTAGCTACTAAATTTAGCAAAGAATATAAAAAATAGTAAATTCTTCCCAGTAGAATTATTGACCCATGGTTGATTTAAATTTTTGGACTTAAGAACCATTTTAGATACTAACATTGGGAACACTTATTAGAAATTAGGAAAGTTTTTTACTTTTAGTTAGTTTGGTTATTTTATAATAATTTAGAACTAAAAGTCAATGATAATGCACTAGTATCTAGGCTTAAGGGGGGTTGAGAAATTCCTTTCTTATGAGACTCTAAGCAAGATTATTAAGATTTTCAACATAGGTTGGGAATGTTATTATACATCTAAGTTTATGCATGAGTTAGGTTAAGCTAGTCTGGATTTATTTGCAGTCATTGGTGATAGAGAACTTGCTCTGCTCTTTGGTTACACACATTAGATCCTTGTATTGTCTATATAGTGTAAATTTCTTTAGCATTTCATTATGATCGCCATCATAGCCAAGGGTGGCCATTCTATCGATGTTAGTTATATGGGTGCAATCTCCTGATCTATCCTAAGGTAAACTTATATTTCATCATCTTAGAGTTATGCATAGAGTCATACGACATTGTATTGCACTGTTGTCCTATTGTCAAATACTTACTCTTGTATTTAAACATTTTAGAGTCCCGCTTGCTAATAAGGAGACTTTAGATATATTAACCATAGAGAGGTTTGATAAGTAGTTTTTGGGATGTATTGAACTTAAGAGATTAGATGACAGATCCTAGATCTGTAAGACTCACTACAAGAAAATGTGTTTTTAGCGATGATAATTTAGCGACGCTAAAAAAGTCAACGTAAAAAGATTTTTTAGCGACGACATATAAAATATTATCGTTAATAAAAGGAAAAAATAATTGAAGTGAATTATGCCAATTTAGCGATGATAACGTCATCGTTAAAAGCTTACTATTAACGATGCTACAAAATATTATCGCTGAAAATGTAAAGATTAAATGGCGTGAAGTGTTGGCTCCCAAAATATTGGTTTCAGCGGCGATTGATGTCGTCATTAAAAGATAATTTTTAACGAAAAAATTCAAGCATCGCAAAATAGTTATACTATATCTTTTAGCGACGATAACTAAAAGTTCAAGAAGAAATTAAATGTTTTAGCTACGATATTGGTGTTGCTATAAAGCTTATTAGTGATAATAGTACATAACATCGTCATAAATAGCTAGATATAGAAAGTAATAGTAAAGTTTTTAGGGACAATCTTTATATCGTTGCTAAAAATATGACTTTATCATCGACGCTAATGCCGTCGCCAAAAGTCGTGAATGTAAAAATGACGTCATTTTTTGTTTTGTATATATTATGCAAATTTTATCCATAATTTATAAATCCCTAAATTAAAATCTCACATTGTATAGAACTCTTTCATCAATGGATCCACTCTCAAAGTCTTGAAGAGGTTTCTGACAATCTTGCAATATCTTCACCAGTAAATTATAGTAAGTTTCTGTTACTGGTGACAATATTTATACAATCATCCCTCCTGTATGAATAGTATCAAATGCTTTAATTAATTTGGAAATAGATTGTTCTTAAACATAAGAAACGATTTTAGGAGGATTTTGATTGAGTTTTCTTAAAATTTTTATGAATAAAAACTAAAAGCAGGAACATATTAAATGACAATCGAATGGGCCGTAGCCACCAAGATCTTTGCCCAGTACCTCACATTTACGCACCATTGTTTCTATAAAACTTTAGTTCATGCTTAATTTGAGAAACTATTCCATTGGCTAACGATTGTTTAAAATTTTCAAAAACATACAATTCAAATGGAAATAAATGTATTATCACTTCGTAGTAGTATTCTTTTTTAGAAATCTGTATGTGAAAATTCATTGTTACAGTAGTTTATCACTTTGTATACCTAATTCCAATTATCACATAAATTATCTCCAAAATTTAAGCAACTCTTCCTCAACCAAAAATATTTCTACAACCAAATGCTTAGTGCCTCTCGTATAAGAAAAACAACATTCATGAGATATAATTTTATATCTCAAAGTCGACTAATACGATCAATATGAGATAAAGGTGCCAGCTAGCTAGCTAGCCCATCCTAATGTATTATGAAATTGAAGTTTAAGCTATTGTAGATGAAGGGAAAAAAACCAAAAATTGAGATTTTTTCAGCAACAAAATCAGAACAAATATATCTAAGTTTTTAAAAGCTATTTTGAGGTTATTTCTAGGATACTAGTAACAAGTAGATATACCACTTTGTTGTGTATAGTACTTATTGGTGATTTTCTCTAATTTATGATTTGCCTTGCTTTATTTTTTTTCCTTATATTTGAAATTAAGGATGAAACTCGTTAATTAAATATGAAGCTCCTAGATGGACATTCTCAAAGTGAATTGTAGACAGGAATAATAGGAAACCACTTAGTACCCACATTCATAATGAGCTTTGAACAACAGTAAGCCAATGCAATTTACCAAGATTTACTATCTTACAGACTTTTGGTGCCATTTTAGTCTATGAGACTCTAAAATGAAGCATCCATATTTATTTTCCTTCAAATTCAATCAGACATCAAACAAATCTTCATCTCTCTAGCCAAAACATTAATTATATTATCATAATTAATCTACATTTCCTATTCTTATATAATAATTTTATAAAGTCTATATATAGGATTGTACATTGGACTAGTAAAATATTCAAAAATCAGGAATATAGAAAATATTTATATTCTTAATAAATGTCATACATATAAAGTTTAATTAACTTCATTTTTATTGCTCTTATTTCAACTAATTCATAATTGCTCTTGTTTCAGGTTGTCGTGCATCTACATCATTATTTATAAGAAAGAACTGTAACATAATAGTAGTCAATTTCTTTCAATCATTAAAATAAAACAAGTGAATCAAACATAATCCAGCAATCCCTTTTCACCGTTAGACAAAATAAAAAAGAAATCCAAATAAAATTAGTGAAATAGCTGTGAAATATACCACTTTGAACTGAATCTTGAGCAGAAGCATGAAATCTTGTATAGATTCTTTCTTTGTTTCTTATTTTTTTGTATTTAATAGTTTTCTTTGTGGTTGTATGTATTCATTATAAGACATGAATCACAACTCTTGTGGAGGTTTTTTTTAGCATTATTTATTTATTTATATGTTGTTTCTATCTGCTTATGTATGAAATAAATAACTTAGTTTATGGTATTTACATTTGAGGCTCGGATAAGTTTAGATATTAACGAGAGATCTGATAGCTGATTGTTTTATAGAAGTGCGTATAATATAGTTTATTCTATTTATATTTGAGGCTTGGATAAGTTCATATATTAACAAAAGATCTGGCGTCTGATTGTTTTATAGAAGTGCATACAATGTAGTTTATTTTATTTATATTTAAGGTTTGGATAAGTCTAGATTTTAACAGAAGATCTGATAGCTGATTGTTTTATAGAAGTGTATATAATGTAATGAGTTGGATTATTTGTCTATCTATAAATTTCATTCATTATATGAATTATTTAATTGTCAGTAAGAAAACAATGGATAGGAGTTGGATACAACTCAGGTATAAACTTTGTCATCAATATCTTGATGGTATAAGGTCATTTTTAGAAGTAGCCAAAAAATTTGCCAGTGGTATTAATTGCGTTCATTGTCCATGCTTAAGGTATTTAAATGTTCTTATACATCCCTTAGATGTTGTTAGTAATCACTTGTACCATTTTAAAATATCTCCTACATATCGTATGTGGATTTATTATGGTGAAAATAGTCAACGTAGTGATACACACGAAGTGAGAAGAGAAAATAATGACAATGATCCAATAGAACCTGAAGAATAAGATGATATTTTTAATTTGTTGCATGATTTGAGTATGGGTCACATAACAGGAGAAACGTCATACATGCAAATAAGAGGCAATTATAACAGTGCAACTCCTCCACAAGCAGAACAGACAAATTATGATACTGTTATTGATTTGCCTAACAACATCAAAGAAATGCCTTTCGCTGAAACATGTCTTAGTTCATTGAATTTTCTCATAAGGCTTATGCACATTGAAATTCTTAATCACTAGAGTAATAAGTCAGTTAATATGTCACTTGAATTGTTGCTATAGTTGTTATCGGTAAGTTCTAAAATTCCTAATTCATTTTATAATGGAAAAAAAAGTTAACAAACTTGGGCATGGGTTATGAAGCAATTCATGTATGTAAATATGATTTTGTACTATTTTAGAAAGAGCATGAGTCATGCGACAAGTGTTCAATATGTGGTAAATTGATATATAAATCTTTAGGCGAAGGAAGAAATGTACCACAAAAGGTTTTGTGATATTTTACTTTGACGCCTAGATTGCAACAATTGTTTATATTACGACATACTGCAAGTGATATGAGATGGCACCAGGAAAAAAGATTAGGTTAGGAGGGTGTTTTAAGACATCTTGGAGATAGTGAAGCATGGAAGGATTTTGATATAGTATATCCAAGGTTTATAAAAGAACCACATCATGTGAGATTAAGCCTTGTAAGTGACAAATTTAATCCTTTAAAAAATATGTAAAACTCTTATAGTATGCGATCGGTAATACTTATGCCTTAAAACTTGTCGCTATGAAAGTGTATGAAAGAGGCATTAATGTATATGTCATTGCTTATCCTTAGACCACATACACCAGGGAGAGATATTGATGTATACTTGAGACCGTTAATTGATGAGTTAAAAAAAACTATAGAAAAATGGTATTAAGACTTATGATATAGCAACGAAGACTACATTTATAATGTATGTAGCATTATTGTGGACTATAAATGATTTTCGGGTATATGCTAACTTGCCAGGGTAAAGCACAAAAGGTTATTTAGTATGTCTGATGTATAATGAGAATACTTTTTTGTTTAAGTTACGTGATAAAATATGCTATATGGGATATCATAGATATTTGCCAATTGATCATCCTTGGCGTAGAAACAAACAATTTATTGGTGGATTCGAATTTGAAACTGCACTACCAATATGTTCTGATGATGATATTTTAAAACAACTTGAGAAATTAAGAGAATCAACACCAAGGAAGCACGAGAATAATAAAGATCAAAATAGAAAGAATATGAAAAAAGAGTTGAATTAGACAAAGTGAAGCATATTTTTTGAGTTACCATATTGGTTAAAGCTTAAATTGCATCACAATATAGATGTCATGCATATAGAGAAAAATATATGCCACAGTCTTATAGGGACATTGATGAACATTGAAAGAAAGACAAAAGACACTATAAAGGCAAGATTAGATTCGTTGATATGAATATTAGGAAGAAGTTACATTCGAGGCCATAATCCAATGGGTATTTGAAGCCTCATACTTGCTATACGTTAACTATAGTAGAAAAAATACAATTTTGCAAGCGGTTAAAATAGGTAAAGTTTTCAGATGGTTATTAATCAAATATTTCTAAATGTATTGATGTCAAAGAAATGATGTTGTCGGGTCTAAAAAGCCATGATTGTCATATTCTATTAGAACGACTACTTTCAATTGGTATACGTTCATATTTAAGGAAGGATATTGTTATATCAATTGTTGAGCTGTATAATTTTTTTCAACGACTATGTGCCAAGACTATATATACAATAACTTTAAATGATCTAAAAAAAGAAATTGCTATTATCCTTTCTAAGTTTGATTATATATTTCCCCCGGTGTTTTTTAACATCATGGTTTATTTAGTTATGCATCTTCCTACTGAGACAAAATATGGTGGTCCTGTATCTTTTTGGTGGATGTATCCTATTGAGAGATAATAATTTTTTATAATAATATATTTGAAGATTCTATGGCCTATTTCATGCATGAATGTAAGTTTTTCTCAACAAAAACTCTAGGTAAAATCCATGGAAAACAATGGAGATTTCTTGAAATTACCTTAGGGCTTTAGATGATCACTTGGAGTGCTTTCAATTTTTGATGAAGAT
>JAVXUL010065044.1:0-10079 GCA_035590515.1 Trichilia minutiflora
AGACTTCGTGTTGAACCACTATAAAATTTCTGTGTTGATTTAATTTTTGTTTTGCACAAGCATATCATTCTTAGAATACCTTGATATCTTTTTAAGTTTAAAATTTTTAAATTAATCCAATTCACCCCCCTTTTGGATTGCGCCAACTGGGACTTTAGTAATCTTAGCACTCAACCTCATTGATATGTTATGCAATCAAATGGTAGCAATTTGCTTAAGTAATCTGGTAACCACTCTCAGCTTTTCTTTATCAGACAAGTCTATGTCATCCATATTTTGTTGCACTATCCTCAACCATCTACTTGCTTCTAAAGCATCAGTAGTTCCACAAAAAGAAACACTTCCAAGTTGTCTAACTTTCTTGATCAACTTGGACAACTTCCTTACTGGCCGAAAGATTCAACTTAAGCTTGATTTGGATTTGGCACCAAATTCTATACACTTATAAATGCCATGAATGTGTTCTAGGTCTTCTATGACTAAGAAAAATAAACATTCCCTTCAGGATTCTGCATCTGTGATGGAGAATCTATAGGAACTTGCTCCTGGTCATAAGCAGAAGGTGGAGCATGAAATGGTGCCTCTTGATTATCTCTAATCATTATATTCCTCTGAGTTCTACTCCTCCCCCTCTCAGGTCATGGCGGTATTTCTAGACAAACAATCAATATATAATATATCAAATCAATAAATCACAATTGATTTGACTCAATCTATGGTCTACTGATATAAATTTATTGAAATCATCAAAATCTAAAAATCTTCAATATTCAAAATCAAGAGGGTTCAAAAACAGAAAACATAACAAACTCGTCAAATCACATACTTTGATACCAATAAAATTGTTACGCCCTAACCCTAATTGGCCACTTGATAATCACCCCGAATTCTAGAAATACATTTTATTAATTAGAATGCAATTCTAGGATACACAAGGTATTAAGACTTGCTTTGAAAATCGATTTTTAAAACAATAATATAATATGGGGAATTCTCAATCATATGTAAATCAACATATATATTTTTATAAAATATGTAACATAACAAACATTTCTCAAAATATTTATTATAATGGGGTTGTGGCCAAGCCAAAATATACAAAAAATCTCAATATAATATTATTCATATTTAGTAGACTATGATACACATATTTGAGTCGAGTACCTAAAAAATTGAAGAGAACTCTCACTTATACTATGTTATGCCACGCTCGACTATACTAAGCTAAAATGGGGGAGTGAGGGGTGCGTATTTGGAAAAATACTCAGTCAGTAGACAATAAAATAATATAGCAAATGAATTTATACACTGATTTTAAAAATCCCTTGAAATCATCAAAATCAAAGCAAATATGATATGGCATAATTCACATGATCGTGAAAGTTAATATAAATTAAATATACATATAACCCTTCGGTCTATAGGATCGTATCCACTCTCTCTAAGCTGTATGGCTGATTTTCAACTCTGGTTGGGGATGTATTCTCATGAATATATATATGGTTAACATACTATAACTAAGATATGTTGGATTCCATCTATCCAATCTTGGACTACATGGATAATGTACATTCCTGGGTCTATTGGATTTCACCCGTTCTACCCTAAGCTATATGGTCAATCCTTACCCTGGGACTATTGGATTCCACCCATTCTCCCCTGAGCTGTATGGCCAATCCTCACCCATATGAAATCACTAACATGGCACACAACTCTTAAAATCAATATTGGTATCTCAGAAGGCCAAAACTATCATCTATGGCTCACAAAGCCAAATAATAAAACAACACTGTAGCATGCAAGGCCAAAACATTACTTATGGCACCCCGACCATTATGCAAATAGAGAATAACGATGCGTAAGGCCAAAATTATCATTAATAGATTGGAAGACCAAAATAATAAAATAAAATATAATAACACATAAGACCAAATAATAACCATAACACCTCGGCCATGATGCAACTCAATTATGCCACATTCACAGAATACCATTTAAAAGTATTATTTACTATTAGCCTCCGGCTTCAATTTCATGACATCATATTATTGACAAAAGCACAAGCATAATAGACCTTCGATCTCACATACATGGCAACCAAGGATTCATAATAATCCTATCTCTATTATAAATAAGAGGCCAACCCGACTACCACACAATATATTTTTAACGCCTCCTTATTTTAATTATGTATCCATATACATACACAATAACTCATTGTTATCATCTCAAGCTTAAATTATATAATCATCATAGATAGCATCAAATGAGGCAAAGGTAAAGAGGTGTATCCACTCACAGTTCTGGGATGGAAAACTATCCACTGTATGTCCTCCTCGTAACAGCGACTTCTAGTCTCGGTTATCACACCTGGATAAACACATATACACCATTCAATGATCTGTCATAATATACATGTATGATGCAATGCATGATCATGCTCTCTCTCTCTCTCTCTCTCTACTTATTGCCCATACATGTTCTAACCCCACTTTCACATCATTCTCAATAATTTCAACACTAATAAAAGCACAAACTCTCTAATTTATCGATCTAATTGATAATTTAGGAAGTCCTCAAATTTTAGGGTTACATAAACAGTGTTTTAATCTACTTATTTCTTAATCTACATGAAATAATAGCTCAAAATATAGAGATGAGTTGGAGAATGAGCTTACTCGAGCTTGTAAGTGAGCTTTGAGTCCCCTTTTTGAGTGTTTTTATCTCTTTAACTACTATTTATCGATGGCTCCTCTCTGATAATTCCTCTTCAGTCATTGGTTAGAGCTCCGATTAGAGGGGATTCCTGAGTTCTGGCGTTGATTCTAAAGTCATGGCAAGTGAAATGATGAAGTTTTATGGAGATTTGGGTGAGAATCAAATTTGACAAAGAGAAAGGAGAAGAAAGTTGTAGACGGTAGAGAGAAAAGAAAATAGAGAAGACGAGCCTTGGTTTCTGTATATAATGGGACTCTAAAATGACCAAAATACCACTTTGAAATATGCCCAAACGTGCAACACATCATCATGTATCGATACATGCACTCCATGTATCGATACTTCCTCACAAAAAAAGGTTATTCACATTCCAGTCTGTCTATGTATCTATTCATGAATAGTTCATTTATTGATGCTTTTAGTCGAGGATGTGCTCCAAGCTCAAAAATGCCCCGAGTATCGATACCTCATACTTAACTATTCACAGAGTATCGATACTTTAATCTTTACCGTTTATCATGACTGCAAGATATCGATATTTATTTCCTTAAAGTATCATACATCATGACTATAGGATATCGATACTTCATCATGACCTCTCTCCGAGCTCTACAAAAATCATGAAACTTTTTTTCAATTAGACATAATTTTAGAGTCAAAAATCTAGTTCTTTCTCGTATCACATACCTTCTCAAAAATAAATTCAAGTTATCTTACCCTCTAATGCATGATTTAAACACGACATCAAGCAAGAATCTCATGAGAAATTTATTATCATGCCCATAAACTAAGGGACGGATTTCACAGTCTGAGTATTCTTGAATGTATAATATTTAACATCTGTGATTCAGAATTAAATCCTTAATACTTTTTAAGTATTTAAGGATTATATTTCCTTGGATTTACCTAATATCAACTTATAACATTTACAATAGATATTGTGTATCAGATTATGTATACAGAATTGCGTACATTACCTGTAGCTAAAGCATAAGGTATAATATGCTTTTGCTATGCCTCTTCAACAATCTTATGACTAAAATCTTCAAAATGATTAAGACTATAATAGAAAGGCATGAAAATTCTCTTAGAATTCTCTACGTTAAACCACTTCAACATTTTTTCTAAGTACAATTTATTAGGATAATCATATTATCCTATTCAGCTATCTCTATAGATATAATTACGTAAGATATAGGTCAATTCTCTTAAATCTTAGATTAAGAACGTTCTTTATACGCAGATATAACCTCAGTTATTATGCTAATATTATTTTCATCAATAATATGTCACATACATATTATTTTGGTAAATTTATAGCATAATCAATTGCCTTTTGATAAACACAAGGTTCATCTAGGTTTTGGCTAAATACCAACCAATTTGATCATAGTATCAAATCGATTATTCTAGTTCTGAGAAGCCTGCTTCAATCTACAAGTGAATTAATGCAATATGTATACCTTATTTCTATATATAGTGATTACCTATCTTATAGGTTATTTACTTTAAAACTTTTCTCAAAACCTTGTTGAGAAATTTTGTTTTAATGTTCATTTGCCAGAATTCTAAATTTTGGTATGTTATAATAGCTAACTTAATTTGGATGAATTTACTCATGGCTGCAAGTAAACAGGTTTCCTCATAATCCAACTATTGTTTCTAAGTATTCCCTTTCATTATCAGCCAAATATTATAAGTCTGTACCTTTTCATCCAAACTAGTCTTTCTCTTGAAAATCTATTTACATCCAATAAAAATAATTCCTATTGGTAAATCAGTAAGTGTTTAGACTTAGTTAATATTTATAGGTTAAATTTTAGAATTCAATTTCTTTATCCATTTTCCTAAAATCATATAGGATTGCTTCTCATAAATTTTAAAATCATTAATATGATTTACTGCTCCCACTAAGCACGAATAAAAATTCTGCTTATGTAGAAGTTTATATCATACAACAAGATGCTATACTCTAAAAAATTCTTAAGCTGAAATTTTAACACTGAAGTTTACTGATAACATATATTTTTATCAGCTTTATCAGTTTTTCTATTTGTGTTTTAAGAACTTTTCTTTAAACTTAATATTTTTCCTTGTATCATTTTCTTCTAAGAACTATTTTTCTAAGAGGTATACGTGTTGACTAATCAAACTTCTTTGATCAGACTTAAAAAAAATAATATCTTAAACAATTTCTAGGATATATGTCAACTGATTCTTCTCTAATATTCATCCAGCTTTTTAACATAAATTGGATAACCTTGTATTATCATATAATTATAACTAGGATTCTATCCATTCCATATCTTATACAGAATATTTAAGATTGATTTGATGAGAGTTTATTCAGAATCTAATCAGTAAATATTTGGTAAATATAAGATATCTAATAAAAATCATACCATATCTAATAAAGTACGATTCTCCCTTTACCTTACACTATATAATTATGGTATATTGAGAGAAATTAACTGTGATATGGTTCTATTACTATTTAAGAATTCTATAAAATTGTACTCAAGTATTCTTTTTACGATCTTATCATAAAACATTAATACCCTTTCCACTTTATTTTATACTTTATACTTGAATTCTTTAAACCTCTTAAAGGATTTATGTTTGTATTTTATTAAATACATCTACCAATACTGTGATACTTCATCGGTAATTATTATGAAGTACTTAAATTTCACTCTTGCTTATGTACTAAATGGTTAACATATATCTTTATGTATGAGTTTCAATAGTTCTTTAGCACTTTTACTTTTACTTTTAAAAGGAGATTTGAGTTATTATCAAATTCTTGTAAAAGTAATTGCTTTTATTGAATAACATTTACTCAAGATCTGAATATTTTGACCTTTTAAATCTCCACAAGACTTTTAGGTATAGAGGACAATCCTTTTCTAATATTTTTCATTATTATAGAGAAAATATTTTTCTTTCATCATGATTTTTTTTTTGTCTTGGTGAGAACTTTTGTAAAATTCTCTCTTTTATTATTAGGTCCAACTTTTAGACTTTTAGTTTTTGCTTCTTTGACCTTTTTCCAGTCTTACTAGCTGAGGCCAAATATACATTAACTTATCATTTTCCTCTATTGTTCTAACTATAGAACTCTTAGAACTTGTTGAGCAACTCAAAAAGAGTTCGTTCAATCCTGTTCAAATTTTTATTAGTTATAAAAATTTATAACTTTGAGGTAAGGAACAAAGAATCAAATTCACTTTGAAGTAGTTCAATATAACCACACTCTTAATATCCAATCACTTGATGATATCAATCATTTTAATGACATTATCATTAGACAAAATTCTCAATCTCAGTCTTATATGAAAGCTAAAAGCACGCAATATATAATTGATGAATTGATAATTTTTCTTTTCTTTTACAACACTTGTAAATTTAAGAAATTTGTAAAAAATAGTTGAGACATTCTCATACTTTATTTACGACTCTTAATTTATTAAGGTTAAAAATTAACCTTAATTTACCAATTCTTATTATTATACCTTTATTTAATACTTGATACCTTTTAAGAGAAGCATTACTTATTAAATTTATAAGGTATAACTACTACCAAAACATAGTCAATTTTCTAAAATCAAGAACAATTCTTGATTTCCTAGCTAATTCTGAAAATTTTAATCTTATTAAAATTATTATCTAAGATACAAAGGAGAACGTTGTTAATCATTTAATATATTGATATATCACATATCAATGAGAGTGTTACAACTGTGTTTAGACCTCAAGGGTATATTTATAATTTTTCATAATTTTTTGTTCATGCGTTTGCATCCATCATGTAGACCGATGGTTTGTCCACACGATTTTTGGGATTGTATTTGAGTTTATTGTTAATCTAGAAAAGCTTAAGAGTGTAAACTCTGGGATCCCGATGATATTTTTCAATTAAGAAAAGGATTCAAGAGAAAATGTGTAATTCGTTCGAACGAATGGGATGAATCGTTCGAACGAACTCCTGGATCTAGATTCATTCGGACGAATAGGCAATTCATTCGAACGAATGGTGGAACATTCGAACGAAATTTGGGGGAACTCTCTGGAAAATTTTGATCCCAAACTTGTTTGATCGAATGGTGATTCATTTGGCCGAATCAATGGTGTCGTTCGAACGAATGCTCGATTATTCAAAAATGCCATATTCGTTTGATCGAAGCTTAGTTCATTCGATCAAATTTATATTCGTTCGAACGAATCCCCCAATTTGTTTGATCGAATCGGCACAAAATGATGATTTTATCGTTTTCTAGAACTTATTCCTTAAGAAAACTTATGGGCAAAATGGTAATTTCGCCATCTCATTATATATAGGAGGGCTGAGGTCGATTTTTCCCCATCCTTTCTTCTTCTTTCTCTTTTTCTCTTCCTCTCCTGCATTCTCTCCTCTGCTCTACAAACCCATCTCTCCATTTTGTGTTTTCTTAGATTTCTTCTTAAATTTTCACTAGATTACGCGCAATATACACTTTACGAGCCTTGATTTGGCATTTGGAGCGCAAAACTGGAAGTGAAGAGCTAGGGTTTCGAACTACACTTTGGGGTTTTCTGAGTTTGAGGCCAAATTGGAGTAAACTAACGTTACCACAAGGTTCGTAGCGTCATTCCTGGCTTGTCTGTGTATTTTGTTTTTCAATTTAGCCAATATTTACGGAATGGGTTTTATTGTTTATTCGTATGAGTTTTAATAGATTTCTCGCTTGCATTATAATTTATAAGTGATATTTAAGTCATAGAGGAGTCGAGAAAGTCATAAGAAGTTAGAAATATGAATTCGAAGAAATTGGTTGAGAGTAAATAGTAATCAAAGTTACTATTTGGACGAACATGTGGGGTCTGCAAGCTTGAATGGTAAAATCAAGTTGAATTACGCTTGTCTAACTATAATGTGGGTTCGTGGTATAAATGTATCGATAATTAGAAAGATAACGGGGGTTTTAGACGATTTTGTGTTTTATCCGACTTCAAAAATCTGGGGTTAACATGCATTGTACACATTTGAACTTATATATGTAGTAGAACGTATAGTGATATATTTGGATACTTGTGTTTAGGCAACGATACGCGAGCAAGGTATCCGTGTGACATGTCGAGGAACGAGGAGAACTAGGGAGTGTAGACCCTCCCTAAACAGTGAGTGGACTGTTTTCTGCTTTTGTTATTTCATTTCAAAATTATTTTTATGATTTCAAAGATATACAAGTATGTTATAAATGAATTTTGTCATGACTCGACCCGTGGGTCCCATACATAACAATCGCCACAAACCTCCAGGGTGTACCCAATCACACAGAATACAACTTGTAGGCCTGTAAGGCTATCACAAGACCTGTTTCCAAAACACTTCTAATATCCAACCAACCATACACCCAAACTTCATATCAATAAAACCAAACCACAAACACTTCAAAGGTGTACATATGTATACGTAAGTCAAATAAAAATAATCTTTCAAATAAAAGTCATTGGGATCAACCTTTCCCACAAATAAATTTTAACATTTATTACAATTCTGTTTATTTTCATACAAGTCTCATAAATAAAAAGAAAAAGGTCGAAAAGACCACCAGTGGACTATGGACTTCCTGAGTGAGTCGAAGTAATAATACCTGAGCCTTCACTCTTGGAGCAATCACCACCACCCGAGCTTATCCTATCGCTTTCCCTGAAACTGAGAGGTGAGGGTGTGTGTGTGTGTGTGTGTGTGTGTGAGTATACGAGAGTATACTCCGTGAGTGAACGAGATAAAATACAATTAAAAACTATATAATGTGCACATGCATATATTCAAATAAAGTTTCCAAAACCATATTATAAAGTCATTGGGCTGACTTTTTTCCCGGCAACTACCCTGGTCGTGGGCATTCCGAGATCGTCAGTGGGTTTTGTATGTAGGAAAACATGCTATTTAAGAAAAACAGATTTGAGATGCAATAGTTATAAATTATACACTTTTAACAGAAAAAGGTGCCCAACACTGACGTTTTCCTCGAGCCGTCACGGGATGACATCCGTGACTAACTCGACGAGACTCATAGGTGGACGAATCTCAACATCATCGCAACACTACAACAACCATATAATGGTCCACCTATGCAGCCTTCACTCACTTAAGTGACCTCTCTCCCAGGCCAACCCTAGGATACCACTATACACTTACTTGGGGGTCCACATCTCAGTGAACACCTCCCCAGGCTACCACCTTGTAGCTACAGTAAATCAGCACACAAGGCCGTTATCACCAATGCATACAATCACAAAAATGGGCCCTCAGGCCATATCATCATCATAAACATAAAATGTGACCCATTGGCTGAAATATCACATAACAAGTATATAGCTGGCCCACTGGCCATAACATCAATCAAAGCATATATCCAAATGCCAAATCCGTTACAAAATCATATACAACAAGAGTATATACACATTTTTACATTTAAAAAGGAAATGGAGAAATCATTTATAAACATATGCATATCATTTCATTTATAGAGAAAACAAACTTATAAATAAAGAAATAGAATAGAAAGAGTGTCTACTCACTACTTAAGGAGGGTATACACTCCCTAGTTCCCCTCGTTCTTCGACGACTCACCCGAATATCTCGATCTCGAACCATCGCCTAACCACACACATAACAATACTATTAATTCCTCGTTCCAAAATGCACATGAATTTGAATGCACGAAATACGTGCTAACCCGGATTTCTATCATCGAACTAACAGGCGACATTAATTAAAATTCCCATTACATGTTAAATTATCCAATTATTATCTACATGGACCCACATTATAGCTAAACCAACTTATTACGACTAACATTCATGATTTTAACTTGTGGGCCCCATCCAATCACCGGAACAGTAACCAAAGTTACTATTTACATTTACCTAAAATCTCTGAAATTATATTTCTAGCTTCCTATGACTTTTACGACTCCTCTACAACCCATATTACGTATAAAATCTAATAATTAAGAGATAAATCTAAGAAAAATGATACGAAACCCATACGAACAAAAATGCTTAAAACAATGAAATTAATATATGGATGAGTTAGGATAGAAGCTACGAACCTCGTGGTGTGGTCGGTTTGCTCCAATTTCGCCTCTAACACGAAAAGCCCCAATTTCTCCCAAGAACTCTAGTTTTTCTTTTGCGCAAATTCGAGCTCTTACCGCCAAATTGATGCTCCCAAAGTGTCAGACACGGGGAATGTAGTTCGTCTACGAAGAGAGATCAAAATTTCGATAAAAATCCGAGTGGATTTAGAGAGAGATTTGAAGATAACGTGAGAGGAGGGGAGGAAAAGAGAAAAGAGAAGAAAAGGAAAGAAA
>JAVXUL010065065.1:0-10078 GCA_035590515.1 Trichilia minutiflora
GAACACTCTTGAGGGATTTACTATTCTGCCCAAAATGCTAAGGGACGGGTTTCACACACACACATATATATATATCCATATGAGTTAAGGATATCCTACAGCCAATTGAGGTGGATGGAATCCAACATACTTGATTGATATGATATACTTTCAAATTGCTTTAATCAATAAATGAATAATGTTTAACCACACTTGTATTTTTATAAACAGTTATATGTTGGTTTAAATTGAATATCATTTTTTTGGTACCTTCCTGATTTTATAATTTGATTTATCAGTTGCAAATAGAATGATATTCTTGGATTGTATTTAAAATTTGAAATGATGAGTTAAGTTGCATATGATTTTATAAATATAAAAATTTAAAGGCTAGATTTGATTTCTAAAGCAAGTTTTTTTTAATTCTTTGTGTATATTAAGAATGTTTTCTAATGAATAGAATGCATTTTCGTAATTTACAGTGATTGCCACATGTTCAATTCCTAGGGTCGGGGTGTGACACATAATTTTAGACTTAGAGATAAAAGTTGTGAAGATTAAAGTTAAAAACCAAGTCTTGATGGTGTTAATTGCGTTGCCACCTTCATATGATCACTTGTGGACATATTACTTTATGGAAGATCATCATATTTTATAGATAATATAATGAATACTTTGAATTCTAAGGAACTGAATAAGAAGATTCAATTCAAGAAAAGTATTTCAAGTGAGAGGTTGAATATACACGAAAGAACTATGAATAGAGAGCATAAGGAAAAGAAGCAATATAGATTGAAGTTGAAAGAAAAAAATTTAAAGTATTTTTATTATCATAAAGAATACCACTTTAAGAAGAATTAACCGGAGAGAGAAGGCACCTACACTTGACCATTTGAGAGGTTTTGAATGCACAAAACAAGAGTTGTAAAAGAAGTTTTCATTAGATACCTAAAAGGTGTAAAGGACTAAAAATATGGTATCATAATGGTGTAAATAGAAAGTGAATTATTAGTAGAGTGTAAAGTTTCTGAAAGATGGTTTAGGCAAAAAAAGTATGAGTGAGGTTGAAAGTTCATTGTAGAAACAAAAAGGCTCTTAGTTTGAGGTAGAGCTTGACTCAGAAGATAATAAAAAGTCAAAATTACTGAGTAAAGAAGATGAAAGGGAAATAAGGATGCTAAAAATATAAGCAAATCTTTGGAAGAAACTTTGTACGACTACAATTTAGCTACGGACAAAGTTAAGAGGAAAATTAAGGCACTCTTAAGGTATTAATATGTGGATATGCTTGCCTTTCCATGTCTTACGATAAAAGAAGTACAAGAAAATAAACTAACTACTACAAAAGAAGCTGTAGAGAGTTTTGTTGGTGATATCTGCCCTAAAATCATTCGTATTATAGGTTTTGAGCATTTTGTATTGAATTACAGTTTAAATATATATTGTACATATTTATTAATAAAGAAATTATTTCTACTTATATCTGTATATTGTTTTCTCTTCTTGTTCATACTAATGAAAGAGTATACATATGAATTACCTAGATAATTTAGTTATATAAATTGCTCCCTATAAAAGTTATACCAACCGTTCGTTGATACCGTACAGTAGATACATTAAATATCTCCGGTGAATATTATAAGATTGATAACATTGTAAATAACATGATAGTCATGTTATTATGATATTAATATGGATTAACAACTAGAGAATTGTTTTTCGTGATTAAAGATATGATGAATCATAAGAAAGTATGTGTCAATGATTTATCATATAATTATACTAGTGTGATAATTATTCTTTTAACCTGATATATTATTGCCGTCTGTTGATATAAATACACATAGTTCATCTAGTGTATCAATACGAGACTAATTATGTCTCGTACACGAAAGCTATTTTGGTAATATATTATTTATATTAAAATACGAGTGACAGTCAATATGAGATTGTTAACTCGATATAAAAGATTTTGAAGTTCTGTTAACTCAATGTAGATTCAATTTTCCTGTCGAATATTGATAAATACCTGAAATCTAAGTCTTTGATTGAAGTAATTAAAAATTATATAAAAGAGTTTCATGATAATAAGTTCAAAGCATAATGACCAAAAGCCCAAGTGAAAATTGAGTTTAGGGATTTTAACATTCGTATCCCTAACTCAGTTGAGATTGGACAAATGAAAGGAATTTATCCATACGAAATATACAATCAAATATAAAAGGTTCAATGAAAACTTTATTCATTGAGGTGTAAAGGTTATGAAACATTGTTATATGTTAATCATAGTCTATGAGTATCCAGATGGTTCGAAATGAGATCAATGAGATTTATTTTGACTCACGACTAATATCAAAGTGAACTTGAGAGGTCACAAATAAATTTATAATCATTCTCACTCTTAGAGAGAGTAAATATTATCTGTAAAAGAGCTAACACTTTTAGAGATAATATTAGACCAAAAAGTATAAATAGTTCACGTGTTAAATAATTTAATAACTAACCCGAATATAATATAAAGTAAGTCATAATATTCTATTAATATTTAAAAATACAAGTAAAATTAAAATAAATTTAATTAAAGTAAATTTGATCAAATTTTGAACTTATTTGTCATATTTTTAAAATATAGGACCTAAGTAAAATTTTATATTTACTATTAAGAAACTTGTTTAACAAGCTTTAGGTGCCATTCATCTTTGACTAAAAAGACTAGGGGCACTTTAGTAAATGGTAACAAATATATAATGGGTCATTTTTCTAGTTTTTAATGATTTTATGTATAATTTTCAAAATTGAAAAATTCAAAGTTCTCTCTCTGTGTGAGGTGGACGACCGAGGCAAGAGTGAACCATAAAAGCTTTATTTCTTGGAGATCTCATGATTTTAAGGTTATTCTTCATCAATTGATCACCAATGGTTAATGACACAACCTTGAATTTGCTTGATTTGGTGAAAGTTTACCTAGTTTTGTTGCATGTAAAACCCTAACAACTTGATTTTCTTGAAATCAACTCTTTAGTTCTCGGGCAGAAATATGGTACCAAGCTATATGTGAAGAGATGGAGTCTTTGAAGAAGAATGACATCTAGACATTGGTAGGAAAATCAGAAAATAAGAAACTAATAGATAGTAAGTGAATTTTGAAGTATATCAAAGGAACTTTGAGTTGCTGTTTAAGGAATCAAATGAGAGATTTAAAGGTTGAGATGATCAAAGAATATGTAAATGTAAATTTTGCTACAAATTTAAACAAAAGAAGATCACTAATAGGTTATGTATTTACTGTAAAAAGATGCACAGTTAATTAGTTAAAACATGTAGAGTAGCCTTGTCAACAATAAAGGTTGAGTACATAGTAGCATTAAAAAATTAAGAAAGCTTTATCCTTGCAAGGATTCATTTTTGAGTTAAAGATCATTGATGATATTTTTGTAGTTTGTTGTGACAACTAGAATACGATAAACTATCAAAACATCAAGTGTTTTCTAAAAGAACAAAACACATTGGTGTTAGGCTTCACTTGATTAGAGATGTGTTGGTTGAAAGAAAAATTAATGTGCAGAAAGTAGACAAAAAAGAGAATGTACTGACTTCCTTACAAAGGTGAAGTTGACTAAAAATTCATACATTATTATAAACTAATTGGGATGTCAACTAATAGTCGAAGGAATGACTAAATTAAAGGTTGATATAAAGAAGATTAATGGTTCCAGTAATAGGTTAAAACGCAGAAAATCATGATAAGGATTCTGATGTGGAGAGAAGAAGATGTTCAAAGTTATAAAACTTGAATCAAATGAAGATTGTGAAGTATGGTTTAGAGTTTTATAGGTTATATAAGAAATTAGATCGAATGGATGGCTAAGGTATTCAAACCAGTTTCTGAAAATTTGAATAATTCGATCAAATAGAATGAAGAATTTAGTTGAACAAATTTGGAGACAAATTGGACCCAAGAGTTTTGAAAGTTCAACAGTAGCCTCGACTACACATTCGTTCAGCCAACTTTGTTATGTTAGGGGTTCAGTCAAACAAACTAATCGATTTGTTCGATTGAATGAACTTGTTTTCTGTTAACTTTGGAAATTCTAAACTAATTCTAAATTGTATTTAAAACATATATAAGTGTTATGTTCTCTAGGTTAGAATAAGATATTTCTAAGACTTTCTAAGACTTAGATATTTCTAAGACTTTCTTGTAATGGACTAGAGTCGAAGAGAGGCGAGAAGACGTGATAGAGAGCATAGAGAGAGAAAGAAAGAATCAATTGTGATTGTTAAATTTATTCTTGTACTTTAATCATTGAATCTCAGTAATACTTTTTTTTCTTGAATAATTCCTCTTTGTTTTATTTTTTTAGATTGTTTTTTTATTGTGTGATTCTGTTTTGTGTATCTTATTATTCTCTTTTAATTATTCTTGAGGGTTGTTTAATGATCACAAGAAAGGGATTAGTATTCTTTTAGTTTCTTGGTTTTCTACAACTAGTATTCGTGCATAGAACTTTGGAAGTTTTTAACATACTCCTTTAAAAATTTATTATAGTAAAATAATATAAATATTAGTATTTTCTATTTTATTTTAATTTAAATTTATAAAATATTTTACAAATTATGTATATATAACAAAGTTGAAGATTTTATTATTTATTTAACATTTAAAATTATAAGAATATAAAAATAATAATATTTATTTGCAAATATTTTTACTTAAAAAATAAATAAATCATTCAGATTCAAATATTTAGATATATTCAAAATTCAATTTTCTTGGCTATTTAGTAATAAAACAAACATTACCTTATTGCATCGTACAAATAATTTTTTGCAAATCCTAACTAGATTTTGTTTCATCCCTGCAAATAAATATGAGGTGAAATTTGGTATTGCCAAATATGGAAATCCCAAGTCTGATCCTATTGTAATATTAACCGTGAATATTATATATGCATACGGATAATATACGATACACATAAGTCTCCTTTATATTTTCTCCATTTCGATGAGGATTAAATTAGAATTTTTCTTGAATTAATCAAGCACGTACGAAATATATTCATTCAATATGGCTCATGAATCAAAATACGAACATATACTATTAATCGTAATATAAGATTTTAAATGATATCTAAGTTTTTGGAGAAGAATTTTTCCAATTAAGAAAATAGATTTTTTTTGAAAAAAAAGGTTATAAAATTCATAATAATTAATCAAAACTTGACTTCATATTTCACAGCAACCTACTTAATTGGAAACCCATTGAATTTTTAAAAAAAGATAAGGTTATAAATTTCCTAACGATTAGTCAAAACGAGACTTCATATTCCACAGAAAACCCACTTACTGAGATGTTAGGTTTCTTTATCATGCATTATCGATAATGTAATCAGTGGTCAGAGGTAAAGGAAAATGACTTCCTCTGTCAATTTTTTTTTTTTTTTTAGACAAAGAAACTCTTCTAACTGATCACTTGTCTCAAACCAACCAAAAAAATATTTTGGCAAGTTTTACCTTTTGACTGTTTGGTTGTTTTCGGTTGTTTTCCATCTCTTTTGAATCTATACTGAAAGATCAGTATGATTCCTTGCAAAGATGACATAGAAATGGTCATTTATTTGTCAAAAATGGAACAAAATACGCAAACGTTTTACAACCTAGGTTGCAAATGTGAGGCTGCCAATGGAAATCATAGAGACAAAACATAACTTTTTGTTTGATAAATTTTGTTTAAATGATAATGGATGATAAAATCTAGCGTTTTTAATTTATTTACACTCAAATTTAAAATTTAGATAAATTTGTCTTCGATTCTACAGAATATGCATCGAAATCGTAAACCGCGGAGCACTAGGTGATGGAGCAAAAGTTGTCACGATAGGTACAGAGGCAATAAAAATTCATAGAAAAAGGAAAATTTTGTGGCCCCCAAGACTGTATTTCAAACGAGCTCAACAAGTCTACACTCCGTTATGACACCACATTCGCTATATGGTATGATATTTACCTAAATTACACAACAACAATCCTACAGAGAAATAATGGATGCTTTTACCCAAAATTTCTTTTTAAATGAGAGAGAAAAATTAATTACCTTTCCCGTTTACCGTTTGGTGAAGCCTGCGATTGTGCGGGTAAAAACATAGAAAGAGTACTTGGAGGATGTTGGATTCCGTGCAAACCTTGTCAAATGAAAAGCCATTTGCTTCCGCCTTACATTCGTCGTCAATTCGACCTTAAATTTTCACTACATCGAATATTATTTTTATTCTTACCCCATATGATTAACTAATTAATTTTTTTACCTGTTAACTTAAGCTTTTGTGTCCAATCGTATAATTTTATAATAAAACATCAAAGTTATAATCTTTCATTCGTATTCACACAATCACTTCATCTCAATTAATTTTTAGTTTAATCTTTCACTTTCCAAAGTTTTTGGAATGTTATTTTTGAAAGGAAAAAAAAAAATTTGTGGTCCTGCTCTTATAGTATTAATGCTTTCTGGAAACGGTCTGGCCAACTAAAAGTAGAAACATCAGTAGAGTAAAGTTTCAGACTTCAATTGAATTTGGTACTACATAAATGAAAGCCACAAAAAATTTGAAATTCAACATATTGTCTTTATTTGCAGATGGGTTATGGCTCGTTATGGGTTCATACCTAGTATAAAACAAGAATTGTCGGTACAGTATACAATGCAATCCATGAAGGAATTCAAATTAATTCGATCCAAAACTTGAAATGAACAACTCAAGAAAATTGTGTTGATGGAAAACTAGAATTGGTCGATCATCCTGAAATTCTAAAAACAGCATATGTACATGGTCTAATTTTCATCTTATGACTGATAAATGTTAACTAATCCAATGGATGTTGGTTGGAATAGCTGGTAAAAGTTTTTAGGTAATATGAAAAATCTGAGTTTAAATTTGGTTCACATTGGATAAAAAAAATTAACTACCTCTATCTTTTGAAAGAAGAACTTCGTATTGTATTATAGTTATAGTTGTAAGAACGAGAGATCTTCTCCTACAATCATGCTATGCATATGCTGTTTTTCAGAATAAATTAAAGGGTAGCATCCACTTTCCTTAACAACAGAAATTAAGGAGAATTGTAGAGTTTCCTTTGATTATAGTTGTGTTTCACCTTCGATGCAAATAATTATGCTGAAATTCAAACTTAAAAAAACAAAAGAAGTTATCTTGAATTAAACTAATAATCGTTGTCACTTATGAAAGTAAAAGTCTGATGAATCTATATAATTAGTGGTCCATAGACCAAAACTATATGGTATCTTACATTAAATTCTTCTAATTTCTTTCTGTTTTTTCTGTGGACCTGAAAGTCACACGTAAAGCTTCAATCTGTAACTTATGGAAACCACAAGGTTATCTGTTTCTATCTGTTCACTTAATTAATACACATAACATACACACATCTATACATATACACACGCATATGCATGCACATAGAATTTCTTATACTTCACATATAGCTAGCATCAAGTAATAACGTTTTTGAAGAAGAGAATTCAAAGAATCATTTCCATGATTTAGAAAGTTATGACTGTGTCATTGCTTTTGTTGCGATGATCAAAATAGGTAGAGACAATCAATTGTCGGAGCTAATTAAATTTTGGTTCGGTCATATTCGGTAAAAAGATACTTTTAAGTTTTGATCATCAACTAGGGTTTTCTTTCTCACATATATATGTTCAAGGTCGAACAGACAACGAAGCAAAGGCTAACCTGCAAAAGACTACTCACTTCACAAGCATAGCATAGAGTCCACTCACCCGTTCGATGATTGAAAATCAATCTTCTCTTCTGCTTCTCAATATTTCTTTTGGCGATATATCTATATATGTACAAGAGAATCCTATATAGAAAGAAACCTCACCTGAAAAACAATCGAAAAGTCAAACGAAGCTCTAGATTAAACTAAAGATAAAGCTGAATATACGAACCATACGGAAAAAGATGAGAAGATAAAAAAGAATCATGTACCAGTCTTCTCTTAGGCCGGCTTTTTGAAAGCTGATATGTTGTGCAAAGGTTCAATCTGATTTTATAGAGATAAGAAGAAAACATGTCTTCAAGTCTAAGTTTACTGTGTGTTAGTGTGTATCTGCTACGATTGGCTAGTTGCGTTGCGTGAGAAGATTTGACTAACTGGTGACACAATACTTTGAAATGAATGGTGCATGTGCAATTGGTACATTAACAACCTTCCACTGTTCATTAACAAAATAAAAAATATAGCAGAAAATAAAATATAATTTAATTATTTTTGTATAAACATAGAGAGTAGATTTTGTGCTCGTGTTATTCTAACATGCTGATAGATGAAAATATAACGTGCGGATCAAATTTGAGTTCAACCTCACACGATCCCACTCCCTTCATCTACCATCTTCTCCTCTACTCCTCTTACCTATCATTTTGATGCATATCCTAGGAAAAAATGGGTGCATTTACAACTGGCCACACTCTTTTTACCAAAACTATGTATATGAAAACAATTTTAGATATAATTTACAAGCATGCTATCAGAAAAATTTCTCTTAAATGATTGCTGAATCACTTATACAATTACTTATAATGATTTTTGTAACATAAATAAATAAATAAATATAGATAGATAGATAGATAGATAGATAGATATTACACAGATTATATCTATATTAAATGGTCTTGCTAGAAACATTCAACTTAAAATATTTTTAATATATTAACATAATTACTATTTAATGTCTAGATGTAATTCCCTAAAAATTTGGTAGGTGAATTCAAGAGTTAAGTGAATAAAATAAATAATTCTTATTTCTAAAAAAATCTTTGACTAGTTTCAGAAGATTTTTATATTTATTATATATCATAATTTTTGGTATTTAATTTAATAATTAATGATTATTTTTATTAATTTTAAAGTATTAAAAATTATAATTTATCAAATATTAAAAACTTTAATAACAAAGTGTTCTAATATTACTCGACAATAAACCTCTTTTTTTAAATAATATTTCTTCAATATTATTAACCTACTAATAATTGCTTAAAATGGAAATTGATGGGTTATGGGGTATCTTTTAGTTTCTATATGTCAAATCTCGTTTACAAATACACGAAAGATTTTGTTTTTAATGATAAATAATTGAGTTATCGAGAATTGAAGAACCAAAAAAGATGATACAAATTGTCAAGTCAAGGTAAAAGTCAATTAACTAAATTTAAATTTAGCCAAGTCCAAAAAAGACAAAATAAAATGTTAAATCAATTACATCAACTTTGGAAATAACAGTGACTTTCCATTTTTTTTTATTTTTTTCTAATTTCCAATTTTTATGTGTTTTCAACATCATTACCTGGTCCACGTTATTTGTAATTTGGCAACAAGTTTTGTGATTGATAATTAATCAAATAATAATAATAAACAAGTAGAGTTTCAAGAGCTTATTTGAAATAATATATATATATTTTTAAATCCTATCGAAATTGGTCTTATGAATCTCTTGTATCTGTAAGTATTTTTTAATCAAATAAGAATTTTCTCTTAATTTAATTTTTATTTGAATAAATGTGAGTGTGTGACTGATGATTAATAAATTAATTGTATATTAGTAAAAAAAAAGGTGCATTAACGTTCTAACTATGCCTTTAACCCATGTGATTTTCTTCAACTGTGCATGACTAACTACAATTATGAACCAAAGTTTTCTTCAATTTTCCATAAGATTTTATCGCGACTTAGAAATTATAGTTCAATGAAAAGAATTTTATCAAGTGCATCACAAGAGCTTTGTCAAATTTGTGGTCAATATTTGATATTTGTGGCCTGATTTATGATTTTTATAATTTTTTATAAATAAAGTAAATATATGCAACATTTTTGTTATTTTTATAATAAAATTTATTTTTATTTAATTTACTTTCTTAATTTTTATCGTTATTTATTATTATTATTTTTTATTTTTTATTTTTCTTTTTTTTCTCTTTTTTTTTCTTTCTTTTTTTTTCTTTTTGAGCCCTTAGATGCAACTCTCATGAAATTGTCAAAACTAATATTGTCAAATTCTCAACTTGCAACCACAATC
>JAVXUL010065076.1:0-10077 GCA_035590515.1 Trichilia minutiflora
TCCTAACTATATTTAATTAAAAATAAATTACATGAATTCTTTTATTTAAAATGATATCATTTAAAGGTTAATTTTTTTTAATAAAAAACTACTTTTTGTAATCTAAAGAAACTTTTCCAAACTTTTTTAGCCATGTTAACATGCGTTCTTTTTATTTATTATTACCCCTTGAAGATTCCTAAACCAGTTTTAGATTTAACCAACACAGTTTAATTTTAATATTTTTGTAACCCTAATTTTAATTTTTTTTGTAACCCAAATTTTAAAATTTTCACTATACCCTTATTATATACTCTTTTAACATATATTTCTTTTCATTTCATGTCATTTCAACTCTTACTCTCACTCTCTCTCCACCTCTATTTTCTATGCTCTAGAATCCTATTTCATCAAACTATAATATCCTATTTAAACTCAAATTCAAACTACATTGTTAAGCTCTTTATCAAGTAAGTATTTTTTAGTTTTACATTTATCTTATATTTTAAATTTATAATTTAACACAATAAAATTTTTATATGTTATTTGTTTTCTTCTTCTTCTTTTTTTAAAATTTTTTTAGAGTGATACATTGTTTTAGAATGAATTTATTGAATTTGGATATTATTATTTAATTTTGATGGACGAATTGTTTGAGAAATTCATGAAATATAGGTTATATATAAACTGATCCCAATTTATACCCAACATGTTGAGTTTATCCTAAGCCTTTGGTTTACTCAATAAATTTCAAGATATAAAATTAAACATGTTGGAAAATTTTCACAAGTTTTAATTAATAATATTTTATATTTTCATAACTATTTTCTAAATCTGCTGAGAAATTTTTTAATGCCTCCTTGACAAGATTCACCATCTCAAAATCATTTTTCAAAGTTCTTTTCTCATCACTCACAAGGTCAATGGCATTCACAATGATCCTCTCAACAATATGAACAGCAGACAGCCAGACACCAACACAGAATAACGTCAACACCAACAAGCAACATCAAACAACAATAGCAGAAAACATCATTATTAGATTTGTTTCGTCTAATTCTCAACCAGCAGATATTTTTATAAAGCCTTTACAGAGAATGCCTTTGTATTTTTTGGGACCAAGCTGGGTGTTCACTCAATCTCCCACGCCAGCTTCGGGGGGAATATTAAGGAAACAAATCATAGTCAGCCAACAAATCATAATGAATAAGAAGAGAACATTCAGTCAATCACGTGAAGAACAAGAAGAAAAGAATAATCTAACATCAAAGCAATTAGAAGATTCAATCATCGTTTGTAATTTCAGAAACACACAATCATCAAAGAATTATTAAGGTAGGTCAGCAAAGAATTACAATCATCAAAGACTATGATTTTAGCCTTCAGTTTATGCACTCAAAGTCAGCCTTAATCTTTACCTTTTCATGCATGTAAATTGATTATATTTGAGCCATGCTGAACGGGAACTTATCCTTGAATTCTTGTATATAAGTTCGAGTCAGAGATTTTAAACCAAACAAACTTCCCAAAATCCAATCAAAATCTTTTCATTAACAAACCAGCCATTCGATTAAAATCTTCTACAAATACAAAAATATTAAATTTATTAAACACGTCTATATGAGTTATCCTGTCTTTTTTTAATTGAACTTTCAATATATATATATATATATATATATATAATTTATTAACCATATTAATATTGATCAAATTTTTATTTCAATCTTAACATGATAAGAACAGTTTCCATTAAACAAAAATTACCATCTTTTTATTTTTTTCCAATTGAGAAAACATATCCCTCATCAAAATCATTATCAAATTAACTATCCTTAAAAACGAAGGATGATGCATTTAATATAATTAATTTCCCTTTTAAGTAAGCTCCATGTTTAGCAACTTTAAGTAGGGATCATTGCATCGCCTCCTTCAATCCCTACACATCCAATCCTTCAAAAAATGGAAATTTGCTAAAATAATTTCCAATATATGATTCTAATTTGAAAGCTCACTTTAGAACTAATATAATTGACCAATCTCTTCAACACCGTATGTTTAACATATACATCTATTTTTCTAAATACGGCTAGGTAACCATGAGCCATCAACCAATTTCTATTCCTAAAACAAAGTAACCTAAGCCACCCTTATCATCCCAAATATAAAAGGCACCTCAGCCACCAACAATAAAAACGAACTCTCTAATTTATTTATATCTATCTAATCTAAATTGGTTTACAAAATCTCTCACATCAAAATTATTAAAGTTGTATCTAATAAACATTTAACTTAGTCGAGCTTAATATAAAATTCTCGGTCCGCATCCTTCACAAATCTCTTTCCCCTTGGTCTCTTCTTTCTTTTTTCTTCCAATTGTTCAACTACGTACTATAGTTTTTGTGTGTTATGGGGATCTCAGTTAAAGCATCTACGGCCATGATCTTAGCATGGTTAGCTCTTTTTCAAGGATTTATGTTTTCTATTGTCAATGCAACAGATTTTGATTATAAGGATGCTCTCACAAAATCCATTATTTTTCTTGAGGCACAACGATCGGGAAAACTTCCTCCCAATCATAGGCCATCTTGGAGAGGAGATTCTGGTCTTGAAGACGGAAAAAATGAAAATGTAAAACTCTTTCTTTTTCTCAATAATTATCAGAGAAAATCTTAAGATTTTGATGAGTTTAAATGTTTATTTTTCTGATTTACAAGGTTTGTTTAATTATAGGTGGATCTTGTTGGAGGATATTATGATGCAGGAGATAATGTGAAGTATGGATTGCCTATGGCTTTTACAGTTACCACTCCCGCATGGGCTTCTATTTGTTATTATTCTGAGTTGCAATCCGCCTGACAATTATGGAGGGAAAGAGTGAATAAGCGTTTACATTTTCATTTTTTCCATCCTTAAGACCAGAATCTCCTCTCCAAGGTGGCCTATATGATTGGGTGGAAGTTTTCCCTATCATAGTGACTCAAGAAAATATGCGACACCAAGAACTGTATTAAACATTAATTCCAATACACCTGGAACTGAGATTGCGGCTGAAACAACAGCAGCAATGACTGTTTCCTCCATTGTCTTTAGGCAAGTTGACCGTCCATATGCTCATCGTCTCCTGAACATAGCAAAACTAGTATAAGATTTTAGTGGATGAAATCAAATTGTTTTATGTTTTTATTACTTTGTTTTTCCATGGAGATTATACTATAATTTATTTATTGTTGGCAGCTGTTTGAATTTGCTCATTTAAAGAAAGAAGCTTCTGATGGAGAATGTCCATTCTATTGCTATTACTCGGGCTTTAATGTACTGACCTCTCCCTCTTATTCTTAAATTTCTTGGACAATTAAACGTAGATTCGTCTAATATAGAAAATAAAAGTAAAATCGTTTGAAATGTTTATGCAGGATGAGTTATTGTCGGTATCAACATGGTTACGTGGCCACCAAGAAGCCTACATTTTTAGGATGGAACCTTTGTTCAAGACCACAGGACGGGCTAGGGTCCCGTTGATCAGTGCAAATGCAGCTGAGTTTAGTTGGGATCTTAAAAATGCAGGAGCACAAATCCTTCTCTCTGAGGTTTGTTTTAGGTTTTTATAAATTAAACCAATAACCCCATATGTTTGATTTCATCGCTTACTTTCACCCATGTTTTGAAATTATCAATTGTTTTTTTTGAAAGTATTGTTGGCATTTCAAGGAGATGAGAGCTTAATGACCTTCAAGAATCAAGCTGATAGTTTTGTTTGCTCAGCTCTTCCTGATGGCCATATCACCAAGTTTACACCAGTCCCGGTACTTAATTTCTTTCTTTCTTTTTCTCTCTCGTTAACGTATATAATTTTTGAAAGTTGGATTTTATTAGGTGGTTTGATTCACACGAGAGATGGAGCCAACACTCAATATGTACCAAGCTCAGTTCTTCTGTTCGGCTCCTATAGTGAGTTGCTTGCCAAATACAAAAAAAAATCACTTTGTGGAAATAAACAATTCGATTCAACCCACCTTATGAATTTTGCCAAACACCAGGTTAGTAATTAACAATCATCATATTATTTGGGGAAAAGAATTTTGAATTCTTAAAATTTGGTTAAATATATAAAATAGTTTTACAGTTTTTAAAAATCAGTTTGAATGATTTTTATATGTTTCTTTGACAATTACCTTAACACTCTAGCTCATAAATCACTATTATTTTGAGAGTTAACTCACTGATTAAATTACTAAGTTAGAATTTTTAAAAATAATAAGAGTAAATTGTACATTTAACTAAATTTTTAGAATCCAAAAATCTTTGTCCCTATTATTTTCTAAAATTATTCATAGTTCTCAAGTACATAAAGATTGGTATTAGATAGCTAACTAATAAACATTACATAAAACTTAAAGGCAGATTACTTAATTATTAGGGAAAAATCCCAGAGGAAGATCATACATGATTGGTTTCGGAAAGGATCAACCGAAACAAGTCCACCAACGCGGTGCTTCTGGCCCGATAATGTCAGCGAAATCGTCTTTCAGCTGTGCGGTGAGCTTTGTGAACTATTACGTAAAAAATGTTTTAAACCCTAATGAACTAACAAGAGCTATCATTGAAGGACCGGATAAATATGATAACTTCAATGATCAACGTTGGAATTCTCCGATGACTGAGCCATCACATCAACTCTCTTGCAATTGGTGTTCTTGCAAAACTCGCAGCTCAACCTTTGTCTTACCGAAAATTTTTTAGTAGGTTAGACTTCAGTTAGCATAGCATGTCAATTTTTAGATTATTGTTGGCAAGCATTAACCGGTTTCTTTTCTTTTCTTTATGATTTTAGTTTTATGTCTTTGATTAATTCGATTTACTTAGATCGATTTTAATCTGGGATTTCAATTTACCTTTGTTACGTTTATAACATCCTAGATTATGGACTTGTGATTTCAATTTTAGCAATCAGCATGAGTCTTCAGGATCAAGATTAGTATTATATGCATCCACGTTATCAACTGTTGTACTTTGAAAAGCGGAATACAAGTTTAAATGAAATTGAGAATTTGTATCTTTCTCTGCAGAATTTATTTATTTTGATTTTATTCAACATACTGTCTTTCTAAAAGAAATAGAATATTTATGAATTCAATAACATTTAATTTATGTGGATCAGCACTACTATTAATATAGGTTGAAAAATATAATATAAAGGAAACAACAAACTATTACTTAGAAATGTTGAATAAATGAACTATTTTGTTTATTTCTTCATTTTACTTGGTTTAGCAAGTATTAATTTAACTTACATCACATAATAAAGACTATTAAAAGAAATTAATCAGGCTTCATTGACAAAATTGTGCTATTTTGATGGTCTAATTATGGTTAATGTTGTTGTTACTCATCTACTCTGTTTGCACTTCAAAGTTAATTTATTATGATATATATAATTTAATTTATAATAAAATTAATTTGTTAATATATAAATTAATTTATAAAGTATTATAATTTTTAATTTTATAGGGTTTAATTAACTAAATAGAGCGCTATTAAAAAAAATTGGCGTGGGATGCCTCCCATAAAAATGTTTGTGAATAATTGAATATTTTTGAAATCGTTTGGGCTGGTTCTAGGTTTTCACATGTATTCTAGGCTCAAAATAAAGCCTTAATTTCGCCCTCCTTAGCTGGGCTTGGTCATTGGAAGCCAACATTTTCAACTACTACTTACCCACAAAAACTAACAATTTAGCAGATTCATTTTACATCAATTTAAAAATAGAATTAATTTATTTTTATATAAAAAGTAAGTCTTTTGGTGCATAAAAAACCTTAAAAAAGAAATGATGGAGTACGACAGCTAGTTGGAAAACTATGGGTTAGTTAGGGTTCCAATTTTTAACAAAAATTTGAATTTGAGATTGGGATTTTTAGGGTTACAATTTGTAACACCAAAATATGAATTAGGGTTTGTAGTCAATTAACAATTCAAAAGAGTGTAGAAATTGCTGGATTTAATTATTAAAAAGAGAGAGAGAGAGAGAGAAAGAAAAAGAAATTGGTGGATTTAGAATTTTTGAGAGCATATTTCATTGCTCCTCTTTTGGAGGCATTTTGGTGTCCCTGTATTTGGTTGCTTCTGTCACATAATCATACAAAAATATCAGTCACTGGCAAGAGATGAAGTTGCCGGGTGCCGTTCAAAGATAGCGATTATAGATTATTAAAGCATAGAACCGAGCGTATGATAACGTTGGTTACATGACTGTGACTCGTTGCCACGTGATGAACAAGATTTTCATTGGGATCAATTTCAACAATGAGACACGTGGTCGTATGATTCTTCATTAGGGAACATGTAGGACCCAGTAATATCATTCTGGTTGACCCCACGTTTGGACTTTGGGTCCACTTGAAAATCCTAGTTGATTCGGCTCTGTAATCTGTCTTATATTATACGGCGTAGTATTTAACTGTAAAGCAACTAAACAAACCAAAGACCGGCTGAAGATTGAAGACCGAAGCCAGCCAATAAAGCTGAACGCAAGCCGACAAACGTTTCCAATGGCAGTAACAGTAAAATTCTTGCAACTGCTCGTCTTTTAATTTCTCTTTTACTTTTGAAAAATTCAATCTCTTACCTTGACAACTACTATCAAGAAGATGGATGGTGGGAGATTATATGGAACCCATTAGTCTCGGTGGGCGGCATGAGTTGAAGTCATAACGCGGCTATCGATGGTATTGGTGGTGAAGTCTAGGGTTAATTTAAAAAAATTAATATAAACATATTTTTTAAGTCAATTATAATTTACAACTTCTTAATTTTATTTTAATTGTTAATATCAATTAAATAAAATTTACGTTTCCAAGAAACTTGATAAAATTTTGTTATTAAATTAAATATAATTTAGACATATTATGTTATGATAGTAAAAGTTATTATTATAATTGTGGGTGAAAATTTGATAAATTAACTATTAATATAAAATTTTATAAATTTTATTAATAATTAATATTATTAAATACTTTTGATCTTGAACCTTTAACTTTAGAAAACAATAGAACGCCATAATTTATGCATAATTAGTATAATTTATTATAAAATATTAATACTATCCATCTCAAATTTTTATTTCAAAATAGTTCCTTAATAATATAGCATGTGAGTTAGTATGCATTAATTGGATAGTGAATTTTTACAATTTTTAAAGATATTTATTGTATTTTTCTATTATCCAATAAATTCATAAAATATATTTTGTAATAATATATTTTGGGATAAAAAATTAATCATGAGTAATATTATTTTTGTATAAATTCATGGACAAAATTTTGTGTTAAGAATTAAGTTAAAAATTTAAAGTATAATTAAGGGAAACATACTTTATATGTAAATTTATAGAGGCAAGATTAAGGGTTCATTCTTTTACACTTTGTCTGTCTATCATTCTTATTGGCTATTAAATGAAATCACTATTAATGATCGAGATAAAGTAGCTTTTATTTTTCTAACTAAATATTAGAAAATTTTAAATACTATATAGGTTTAAATGTTTAAATTCAAATGATTTTTATTTTTATTTTTATTTTTATTTTTTTATGTCTGAAATCTGAATATAAGTATTAAGTTATTTATTCTATTAATATAAAAAATTCAAAAATGAATATTTTTATATTTATATTTTCATAATTTTCTATATTAAATAAATAATAAATTTTGATTTTTCTTATAGTTACTTAGATATTATAAAAATAAATATATATTTTTTTAATTTATAAGATAGCTCAATAAATCTAAATTAAAAGAAAACAAAAACAATAAAAAATAATAATTATATTATTTTATTATATCAAATTTTTTAACATAAAAAAAATTGTACATTTTAAACAAAAGGAATATCTTATATGAGGAAAGATGTAAATAAATTTATTAGTTAGGAATATCTTTGTCCATATATTCCATCAAAATTTAAAAATTTTAAGATTTAGAAAAAAAAAGTTAAAAAATATTAAGCAAAAATTTACTTAAAAAGTTTATTAAGTTAAAAAAAATAAAGAATCTCAATTACCTACAATAGAATCTATATCATTAAGCATTAAGATTAAATAAATAAATAAATAGCCTCCAAACTAACATATATAATTAATTCATAATTAATGCACAAATGATATTTGATCTCAATTATTGAAAATGTTTGATTCAATGGCTAATAAAAGAGTTCGAAAAAGGATAAAAGTCTATTAACTTTATACCAATACAATAAATTAGTTATTAAATACTTATTTATTATTTTTATTATTATTCAAAGTTTCCTCTTGAACAAAATTTATGGCCACACATACGCACATAGACACACAAAGATTATATACTCATAATTGAAAAATGATTTTCTACCAAGAAGAAAACATAACACAAGAATCCAAATCAATAATATATAGATTTAAAAAAATTTTAACAATAATAAATAAATATATAAATTTATATATGATTAAATAAAGTTAAAGTATAACAATTATATTTTTTTTTTGGATTAATCCGATAAACTATTTAATTTCGGTAACCTCCAAACGCATCCACACACTAATTATTGATGATAGTTTTGATCTTTAACTTTAAGAGCAAACTTTACCAAACTTAAATCTATCTTTTAACTTTTTGAAAATGTTCTTTTCTCAAAACAAAGATAAAGAAACATAGGGAAATTAATTTTCTATCATTCCATCATCTTGATCTTCATTTTTCTTTCACAAAGAAAATGTAAAAAGATGAAACCAAAGCTTTTTCTTTTGTGTTCTCAAGATGGCCAAATCCTGTCTTCCAATTTCAATTAATTTTGTTTTTAATAAAAAGCATTTAAAACACAAAACAAATGAAATGATTTAATTGGTGGGTTTTAAATTCATTAAATGAATTTTAATAAATAATATTTAATTATTAATATTGCATTAATATAAAAACAAAATATTAATGAATTTAATCTCTACAATCCATTTCATTTGTTTAGGATAAGGATTAATGAGATTTGAACACTTGTCAATAATTTGTTAAATCCAAATTAATAAGATAAGAATAGAACATGTTATGACATTTGGGTCCCCCGAATAATATCAAGTATCATTATTTTATTTATTTAATAATAATTATTAAATAATAAAAGATAATAATCTTAATTTCATATAAGCCTTATATTATATGTAAATCGCATTTACAATATTGTATAAATCACCGAAATATTTTTCAAACTAATGAGTGCTAGTGTATTATTGTTGAAAATTTTATTCTTTACAAATAAAGAATAATATTACCTCCGATCAATTTATCAAAGTAATTTATTATTATATCAATATGAAATATCGTTAACTATATTAATGATATTTTTAATTCTATTATCAACTCACTAGCTATTGTATGTGATCCTTTGAGTTCATCGTGAATTAGACATAAGTTAATATGAATAAGTTCACGATGAACTCATTCATATTATTTTAGTAGAACTCTTTATAACCAAAATTCTCAATGATCATAAGTGACCTTTAATAAGATATCATGACCCCTAGAATACAACGAATATTATTTCAGATAAATTCATATAGTCGTATTTATATGTAGTAAGGTTCCTCTGTTGTCGACTCCCGATCGAACAAGGGTCATGAAAACGTCAAACCCCTAACTCAATTATAGGAATAGGACCTTAGTCATGTACAGGATTCGTGTAACTAAAAACTCATTCTTGAAAATCACGTACTCTGACCAGAGATTTTGATACCCGTATGTGAAATTCTTACTAGGATCTTAAGCTCAAATATTTGAGATAGTATATTCCATCTTGACCATCACATATCTTCATCCAAATAAGAATACATTGTCATCAAGCTTCTTTCATCAGATGTGGCTAGCCTAGTGCTATATACACAAGTGAATGATGCGTCTCAATGAAAAAAACAGCTGTAACTTCTCATGTCAAAAGACTAATGATACACTAATACGGCTCTATGATGAATCATTTGTTAGTGTATATACCCTAGAAATCATCCGTGTTGTCAGTTTCAGGGTTTTTGATCTTGTATAAACTTTATATTTATTAATAAAAGAAATTGTTCTTTATTTACA
>JAVXUL010065107.1:0-10076 GCA_035590515.1 Trichilia minutiflora
AGCATGCTTTAGCCTGGACATATGGATTCTACCCATCCCTCTTTGGACTGTATGGTCAATTCACACTTCGAGTCTATTGGATTTCACCCACTCCACATGAGTTATATGATTAATCCTTACCCATATATAGTTAATAACATGGCATACAAAATCATAAATCAATCTCAATGGCCCATTAGGACAAATCTAGTAACTGGTGGCTCACAAGGCCAAATCAATAAGTATGGCACCCCGACCAATATACCAAACTATACCACATTCACAGACATATCTAAAATTGGCCTCCGACTTCAAAATTACAATATCAATATATATATTAGGCCTCTGGCCTCATATTTATGGCAATCCAGGTTTCATCACAAACCTATTTCTATCATAAGCAAGGGGCCAACCCGGCCACCACACAACAACATACATTTAACGCCTTCTCATTCCAGTTATAAATAAACACATTCATATTGTAACACCTGGCCCAAGACTGTCAATAATATTTTTCGCTTTAACCTAACCCTTGAGGCCTCATGGTTTTGTTATTAGTAATGGGTTATATCGAGAACTTTCCAAGAGATCACCTATCTTGGTACTACTCTCGTCCAAGCACGCTTAACTACGTAGTTCTTGGAATTAAATCACCACCCATCCCAAAAGGTCTTGTTGATAACTTGGTTCCAACTCTACATATATAGCCTATTAACTTTTCCTCTTATTTCAATATGGGATTCGGTTTATCCCTATCATCTTAGAAGCCGCTCCTTACTCAGGCTCCCTCGACCTCGATGCCACTTCTCGCCTTCATCGAACCGGGACGTTACAGACCCACTAACTTTTGCCTGATTCATCCCCGGACCACCACCATCGTACTGGAGGAGAGTTGGCTCTGATATCAATTATAACACCTGACCCAACTGTCAATAATATTGTCTATTTTGACCTAACCCTTAGGGTCTCACGATTTTATTATTGGTAATGGGTTATACCGAGAACTTTCCAAGAGGTGTCCCATCTTAGTACTGCTCTCGTCCAAGCACGCTTAACTATATAGTTCTTGTAGTTAAACCACCACCCATCCCAAAAGGCTTTGTTAATAACTTGGTTCCAACTCTACATATATAGCCCATTAGCTTTCTCTCCCATTTCGATGTGGGATTCAGTTCATCCCTGCCATCCTAGAAGCCTGCCAGAAGCCACTCCTTACTCAGAATCCCTCGATCCCAATGCCACTTCCCACCCTCATCTGACCGGGATGTTATAATCCCATCAGTTTCCGTTTGGTTCATCCCCGAACAACCACCATCGTACTAGAGGAGAGTTAGCTCTGATACCAATTGTAACACCTGATCCAAGTTTATCAATAATATTGTCAGCTTTGGCCAAACCCTTGGTGCCTCACGATTTTGTTCTTGATAATGGGTTATCTTGAGAACTTCCCAAGAGGCCACCCATCTTGGTACTACTCTCGTCCAAGCACGCTTAACTACGTAGTTTTTGGAGTTAAACCACCACCCATCGTAAAAGGCCTTGTTGACAACTTGGTTCCAACTCTACATATATAGCTTAGTAACTTTCTCTTCAATTCTGATGTGGGATTCGGTTCATCCCTACCATCCTAGAAGCCTGTCAAAAGTCGCTCCTTACTCAGGCTCCCTTCGTCCCGGTGCCACTTCCCTCCTTCATCGGACTGGGATGTTACAAACATATACTCTAACCTACTAGTATGTGGATGATTAAGACGACGATGCCATAGATTCCATGTATCATTGGCAGATAAAACAAATGAAGATGGAGATGCTGAGACATTAAGACATAATGGGAATTGCTTTGTGTGATCCAAGTCAAGATGAAAGAAACATCCACTTTTATGCCCTTTCGTGATCATTTTGCCCGTTTTAAGGTCCTGTACATCACAACCAAGAGAAGAAAATTTAACCAAATAATTCTGATCAGTTAATTGTCCAACAGAAACTAAGTTGGCAATTAAACGTGGCACATAAAAGGTATTGGGCAGACATAAGGATTTGTTTGATGTATTTGTTAAGCATATAGTACCAACTCCTTTTATTGGTAATTATCTTTCATTAACTGTAGTAATTGTCTGATTTAAATGAAAAGGTTTGATTTCTGAAAATAAATGTTTTTGTCCAATCATATGATTAAAGGCAGCAGAGTCAAGATACCAAGGATTAGATTTAATTCATTTACCTGATAACCTAGCAACAGAAAAAGCAGAAGAGATTGCACTTGGAAGAGTTGACTGCATTGTTTGTTGAATCATCTTTTGGATTGCTTGAGGAGTAAGAAGAGTCTCATTAGCACTTTCTTCTTCTTGATCAGATTTTGTAGTAATAAAAGCATATTGGCTTCGTTTATTTTGCAAAATTCTGCAATCTAGAATGATATGTTCTGGCTTCTTGCAATAGTTATATAAATTCCACTTCCTACAATGTGATTTCACATGTCCATGTTCATTGCAATGTCTACACCGCATATCTTCTTTGCTTCCATGCTTTTGTTTTGACTGAAATTTTTCACTGGAAGTGATAAAGGCTGCTTCAACTGTATTGGATTTTGTGTCCAATTATGCTTGTGTATTCAGTCGTCTTTCTTCACGAACCAAATCTCCAAGAAAAGATTTTATAGTCAGATTTCCTCGATTGATCAGCGTGGTCCTTGCATTCTCAAGTTCTGGTCGAAGCTTCATGAGAAATTGCATCACTCTTCCACGGTCTCTCTTGTTCTTAATCTCTTTATATACTTCACTTGAGATGGTATTTAATGATATCATATCTTGTTCTGTCCATAGCTTTAATATGTCAACATATATAAAAACTTCGAATATCTTTTACCTCTTGGCTGATGTTTGCAATTTCATATTCTAGTTCGAACAACCTTGATCGATTGATTTGAGAATAAATTCTTTGAAGATGTTTCCACATCTTTGCAGCAGTTTTGAAAGATTTGAGACTTAATGCAATGTCAGGCTCTACTGAATTCAATATCCAAGTAATAATTTGAGCGTTCTTGGTTCTCCATAGACTCTTTGCTGCTTCATCACCGATTTTCTTTTGAGATCCATCAAGAACAGCAGAGAGTCCTTTTCCTTCAACAAAAATCTGAAAGTGAAATTCCCAAAGGGCGTAATTTTTTCCATTGAATTTGACAGATATGGATTCGTATTTGATGTTATCTATATTTTGATTAAACACATTGAGAAAAAAGAAACAAGTTCAAGATTACACCAGATCCTCTAAAGGATGAAAGAAAATTCTTAAAAGAATTATCAAAAGTGTATTACAAGAGAAAGGCTATGATACCATAATAATTTTGAAGAGTTGTAATGTTTTTCTTTTTTATCAAACAGAAGTATACGTTGATATATATACAAAGAAACTTGTCTAATAATAGTAAACCTAGCAAATAAAAGAAAACATAATTACGATTATACAATTATAATCTCTAAACATCAAGAGATATAGGCTACAAATCTGGGGAGAGATTAGCTACAAATCTATACATTTATTTCTTTTGATAGACAAAGTTCCTGTATACCTAAGGATGTGATTTTTATTACATTGTCGACTGATTCTAACTTCTCAAGTCACCCGCATTTTGGTATGTTTTAAATTTTGTGTATTTTTCTTCTACTAATTTAAAATGTGAATATATATATAAAATTATTTTATATTTAAGATGTTTATAATATAATCATTTTTATTTTTTTGGTTTATCTATCTTGTACAATACATTTAAAATGTTTATGTTAGAAATTGAAGAAGAAGAAAATGGCTTTGGAAGACCGGTGACATCCCCTTGTCGACGACCAACTCTGGCGAAAGGGTCCCATTGTTTTCTCTTCTTTTATTCTTCGCCGTCCCTTGTGTTTCACAATTTTATGTTTGCCGTTCTCTATTACTATGTTTATATATTCCCTTGTACATGTGCTAACTAACATTATTTTGGTAAAAAGAAAAATGAAATCAATTGTGATAATGTATTATGTTGGTGTAATGTGAGAGAGTTCTTTCGAGGGACTTAAAAACTATTAAAGGTGGTAAGAACAAATTTATTGCTTTTCCAAGAAATTCGACTTACTAAGAATTTATTTTTCAGCTTGTCGTCGTGCTTGGAATAGATTTATCCAAGTACTATATTAGATTGAGATACATGCCAAAGCAATCTTCATCGACTATTTTTATCTCGTATGAATCTATGCTGGTATTTTATATTGTGAATGTGACGAATGATTTTAGTGTCCATTGATTTTTGAGTATTAATATGGATTACAGAAAATTGGGTGGGTCGACTCCTTTGTCCATGTCAGCGGAGCGTAGAGTTTTAACATCATTTTCACTAAATGAAGAGTCAACTCCTTTTTTTTTTTTTAATTCTAGCGACAACAACAAATTGACAGACACGTCCCACGTTGTAGCAACCAACGGTTTCTTTCACCGCACTATTGTGTAAACATAACTCACAGACCTTGGTAGTGAATACACTCCTCACAGTTATCAACTAAACATATTGGTTTCAATTATATATTTTGACGCCAAGGACACTCATATGGTTAGTAATACTGGATTATATAAAATGTTGATTGTGATGGGCAAGCTACACTAGATCATACAAGTAATGCTCGTACTATAGCTAAGCTAGGTAGTGCCACTCCGCCCAGGACATCATATATACTACCCCTGTCAAAGAGCACTTAAATACTACTCTAGCCAATGATTCACGTTCGACTCAACCAAGGCCATCACATGCTACGATGGCCAGTGTATTAATTATTAAGTTAACAGGTTGTTTACATGCTACTTCACAAGGCCATCACATGCTACTCCGATCGGGCCAACAAATGATACTTTCGATGAAAGGTTACTGAAAGTTAGAGAATTATAATCCCTTCATAGATTGTCACTAATTCCTTCATCAACGACTATTTTATGTGATACTTTTTCTAGTAATGATTGAGGTGAAATTGTTGAATGCAAGTTATTTGCCAACAAGAAAATATTACGTTAAGAGTTGAGCATGTTTGACATGACAAAAAACTTTGAATTTGGACAGAAAGATCAACGATTAATCAATTTGAAGTCCAATGTGTAAAAGACAATTTTGTTCGAGGGTACTTTTGCATTACTAGATTTTTTAAAGAACATAGTTATCGGTTGGATTTTTCTCCTCTTGGCCACCTCCAAACCAGAAGATACGTTATTAGTGAGATTATTAAGTCAAAGTTTATAGATTCAAGCTGAATATACACATCTAAGAACATTCAAGCTGACATCTAGAGTGAGTGTGGTGTATGCCTCTTATAAAAAAAAGCATGGTACCAAAAGGGACCAACGATTAGATTGATGAATGGAGATCTAAAAGAGTCATTTAACTTACTTTCAAAGTATTTTTATGTGTTGAAACAAGTAAACGAAGGGACAGTTATAAACATACATATGGATTCTAATAATAATTTTTTTTTAATGTGTTGGGAAAATATTCCTAGGAAATTAATAAAGAGATTTTAAACAACTAAATAACAAAATAAAAATAACAAAACACCAATATTTATATGGTTCGGTCAATGTGACCTATGTCCACGGGCGTAGGCGAGCAAAATATTTTATTATCTTCAAAACAGAGAATACAAAAATTTAGGAGAGTACTCCTAAATTTACAAATAAAAGAGAGCACAAAATTTAAATTGAAAGGATCTAAATTAACTTCAAGGATCCAAATAACTTATAGGCTTAATTTTACAAAAGACCCAAAACCCAAATACTCTCAATTATTCAACTCTCTTTAAAACCCATCATACTTCTCTTATTTATAATTTAAAGAATGGGAGTAATAAATTTAATTAGTCAATGTGGGACGGATGCCAAGCACCAATCCCGACATAATGTTTTTTTGTACTTGGACCTTGTTAAAAGGATTTCATTCTCTCATTACGCTTGTAATTGCTGTTGATAAAACTTTTTAAAAAGGTTCTTACCACAAGAAATTGTTTGTTGCAACCTGCATGAACGAGAATGAACAAATTTATCCTTTAGGATTAGGAACTCAGAGAATGACACATTAGGAACGTTTGTTCTTTGTTAGGTTATACTGAGCAATCGAAGACATCCCTAATCTTATTTTTATCTCTATGCACAACACGTGTTGAAAAAGAGAATCACACCAACTTCCTAAGTATAGTATACGGTTTTTATGCTTATTATGTTTTGGTTAATTTACTATCGAAGTTCAAGTTTAAGAACAATAGCACCAATAAGAAAAAGGTTACCAAGAGCAACATGTTTATATCTTTTTTTTTTCTTGCTACTAAGGTGTACCACATTAGAGAATTCAAGGAACATGTCTAACTTACGGTCATTCTATCCCCAAGCCACCAAATATTTAGAGGATGATGTTGGTGTTTACAAGGTGCAGGCTCAATTTTGCAAGCATATAGATACCATATAATGACTATCAACATTGCCAAAAATCTGAATACGATCTTTAAAAATACAAGAAAATGTCTAACTACCACACTTATCGAGCTCAATAAACGCATGTAGCAGAGATGGCTTTATGAAAGGCAAGTAACATCGATAACAGATTTAACACCATAGACAAATCGAAGTTACCAATGTCATTGAGCTTTTCATGGCCATGATTGTCGTACCTATCAGTCGTTAGACTTTTGATGTGAAGGATGACTATAAGGATGGCATTGTTAATTTAAGTTCCAAGACATAAAGTTGCAAAGAGTTTGACCTTGATTAAATTAATTGTGCTCATACAACTATAGTCATGTGACTTATAAATTATAGTTTATTTCTATTAATGTCTCCCTATTACACCACCAAATCATTTCTTGTTGTGTGTGGAGAGCTTATTTATTTGGTTGGCCATAAATCCAACTAGGTAATTCTCGATAACATACATGCAATCAAAACTAACCCACCAAGTAAACATGTTAGAATATGACTCCTTTTTTAACAAGAATTTGTATTCTAGTTATAAGAAAAATCTTATTCTATTTTTTGTAATTAGTAGTTTTCTTGTTTTAGAAGATTTTTTTTTAGGGAATAAGTACTTTCCTTATAAGATTTACTTTATTCAAAGTGAAATTTAATTTGTACAAGAAAAGAGACTACTATTTCTGGTAGAAATCGGTTATTACTTATTATATATAGAAAGGTTAAGGTCAATTGTTAAATGAGGTTGAGGTCACATAACACAACGAGTATAACCTAAATCTTTAAAAGAAGATAGTTTTTTAGAAGAATGGGATTTGTTGATATTAGGTGGTAACCTCGTTGGGTTAATTTATAGAAAGGATATACTCTAAGAAAAATGGTGAAGAATATTGAGATTGATTGAAATGGAAGTTGGGATGCGAGATATATAGTAACTTTTTTATTATTCTTATAGTGAAATTTCTCTTCTCTCTAATAGTTTCTTTCTTTATACATCACAAAGGTTTTCTGTGTAAGTATAGTGTCTCTTTATCATTTGAATTATTTTCTTGGTCTTTTTTATCATCGTTTATTATTTTTTTAATCTCTATTTTTGTAAAATACATTGGTACTGAAACTTGATCAAGGAGGATAATAGAATGGTGAAGGAAGTGCGAACGCAAAATTCATCATCAAGAAATTTTTTGGTAAGAAAGATTTTGGCTTATGAAAACTAAATATGCAAGTGCTATTGGATCATGAAGGGCTAAAGATGGCACTTGAAGAAAATAGATTTTAAGGAATTTTTGAGGAAAAAAGTTAAAAAAATTCAGAAAAAGAAGAAGAGTATCATTATCTTATCTCTAAAGGATAATATATTGAGAAAGCTATCAAAGCATACCATGATAAGGGGTATTTGATTGAATTTAGAAGAGAGACACTAGGTGAAATCCAGAATAAGGAGGCTTTATTTGCATAAGATGTTGTATACCTTTCATCTTGAAAAAGGTGGGTCGATAGAGTCATATCTAGATAGGTTCAACAAGCTAGTATTGGAATAAAGATAATAAAAGTTAAGATTAAGTTAGAAGATCAAGCCTTGATGGTGTTGACCTTATTGCATTATTGTACAGTCATTTTTTGGATATGTTACTTTATAGTAGGACTACACTCTTCATAGATAACGTTTAAAATACACTAAGGTCCAAGGAGCTGAATATAAAAAATTAACCGAAGGAGGGCAGTTTTAATGAGGCATTAAATGTAAGAGGAGGGGTAATGAAAGAAAAATATAAAAAGCCACATAGTTTCAAAGGGAGGACACTAAAGTATTTTCATTATCACAAGAAATGCCATTTTAGGAAGAACTGCTCTAAGATGAGGACCAAGAAGCCAAACAAAAGTGGAAAAACTGCCATTGTTAAGGAAATAAGTGATGACAAAGAGATTACTTAGTTTTTGACAGAATAATGGCTAAGGTGTGGATCTTAGATTCGAGATGTTCTCACCTATTCGCTCCATGATGTTCATACAAAATATATCACAATTATATGGCATCAAGTTTTGTAAAATAGTGAAATTATTGGGTTGTTGATCCTCAAAAAAAGTGATTAATGTGAGCCCCGTGCTCATATCCCAAGGGTATAACGGTCATTTTATATTTTTACTATTCGAGCATTTGCATTTATTTCATACCCCGTGTGCGTGTGAGCGTGTTTTTGTAACTTAGATTGAGAATTTGATTGGTTAAGATAGAGTTTTGGGGTCGTAAACGCAGGGACCTCAATGTAATTAAAAGTATGTTTTATTTTGAGTGGAACTCCAATGATATTTTCTAAATTTGGGGAGTATTAAAGTGAGATTTCAAATTTTGACGGGTTCGGTCGACCGAAATGGGTGATTCGTTCGACCGAATTGGGCTTCGTTCGACCGAAGTGTGGATTCGTTCAACCGAACATCATTTCGTTCAACCAGCAATTTGCAAGCTCTCTGACTTTTGTAGATGCTAAGGGAGTCATTCGAACGAACTGCTATTCGTTCGATCGAAGGGGGTGTTTCGATTGAACGAATCTTCAATTCGTTCGATCGAATCGGCGCGAATTGATAATTTTACCCTCTTTTAGAAGCTTCCTCCTTAAGAAAATATAAGAACAAAATGGTAATTTCACCCTTTTTCTATAAATAGGGGTCCAGGGGTCGAAATTTTAGCTCATTTCTTCCTCTTTTCCTCTTCTTTCCTCTTCTCACGTTCTCTCTACTTCTCTCTCTAAATCCACCCACATTTTTGTTCAAATCTTGATTTCTCTTCGTGTATGACTTGCTTTCTGTGCATCTATCAAGCTGGGAGCGGTAATTTGACGATAGAGACGCGGATTCGCGAAGGAGTACCTAGGGTTCCAAGAGGCGAAATTGGGGCTTTTGGAGTTAGAGGCGAAATCGGAGTAAACCAACCACACCACGAGCTTCGTAGCTTCGATTCTAACTCGTCCATATGCTCATTTTGTTATTTTAAGCATTTTGATTCGTATGAATTTTTGTATCTATTTTCTTAGATTTTTCACTTTAATCTTAGGTTTTATGCGTAATATGGGTTATAGAGGAGTCGTAGAAGTCGTAGGAAGCTAGAAATATAATTTTGGGGATTTTGGATAAATATAAACAGTAACTCTGGGTACTGTTCTGGCGAGAGCATGGGACCCACTAATCGAAATCGTGTGTATGAATCATAATGAGTTGGTTTAACTGCAATGTGGGTCCCTGTCGATGATAATTAGGTAATTTAGCGTATAATGAGGATTTTAGATAATGTCGCATAGTGACTCGAATATTAGAAACCTGGAACTAGCGTGCATTTCATGCATTCGAGCATATACATATTGGGATGTGTAATTAATAGTATTGTTATGTGTATGGTTAGGTGACGATTCGAGATCGAGGTATTCGCGTGAGTCGCCAGAGAACGAAAGGAACTAGGGAGTGTATACCCTCCCTGAGTTATGAGTGGACACTCTTTCTATTCTATTTCTTTAATTATAAGTTTGTCTTCTCTATAAATGAAACGATATGCAAATGTTTATCAATGTTTTTCCTTATTTCTTTTTAAATGTGAAAATGTATAAATACATGTGTTGTATATGATTTTGT
>JAVXUL010065138.1:0-10076 GCA_035590515.1 Trichilia minutiflora
AAATGATTTAAAATAAATAAATAATATATATATATATATATAATACTTTTATTATATAATAAATATTTTTTTATACGTAATAAATCTTAATTTATCTAACCGAAAATAAACCCGTAATAACTTTTATATCTAAAAGGATAATTCAGTAAAACTCATGATCTAATTCTTTATATATCTATAAGAATAAAAAAAATTCTAATGAATGGATACAACCATGTGATACATATTTTATTGAATTTTATTCACACAAAATTGATATATTAATAATGATATATTATTGCTAAATATATATTTTTTTAATTTTTTTAAAATGTGATATATTTATAACATCATCAGGTTAATAAACTGAAATAAAATAAATAGAATTTATATTTTTAAAAATTGTTGTTTTCAGTCAATTACAAGACAGAGTTTAGGTTGTTGGGCTTACAAGATGAAAATGTAATTCGGCCCATTTATTATCTATCTGGCTTTGCCCTACCTACCGCATGAAAACTGGACCCAACATTTGCAGATCTGTTTATGTTGCATGTGGGAGGTATGGTTCTCCTCCATTTCCAGGTGGAAACAAGAGGAAAGGGGACCGAAATGGTGAACTCTAGGGACCAACCAATACACCCAAAATAATGCCCACACATAAACTTTCAAAAGTCCAAGGAGAACCTAAAAATCCATGAAAATTGGTGGGATTACAGTTGCAATGCAATAAAAATTTATCGTGGTCCAGTTTTGGTCCTGAAATTGAAACCCTAAAGCTTGATGGTCCCTAACCCTAATAAGTTTTAAGACTTCAAAAAGACTTGTTTGTGGTTAGAAATGGAAGCCCCTTGTGTACTACTTGAATTTTCTTGAATGCTTCATGTGAATTCCTCATGGTGGACATAACATAAGAATTTTTTGCACTTAAGTTAATATCATTGTTTAATATCAAAATTCAATTTTAAAATATAGTTTTCAGAACATTTCATTTATTGGGTTGATATTTTAGAATAAAAAAAAAACAATCTCAAGATGATAAGAATAAACACACAAAAGTCAGTGATAAAGATTTTTATTCAACTAAGAATTGATGTTTATTAAACACATTAAGTACAAGCACATAGATTCAAATATATCCTAAATATATTAAATATTATGTGAATAATAATAATAATAATAATAAAGACATAAATTTAAATTTTTTATATAAATTGATGTGATAGTATTATATGATTGTCACCTATTACATATAATTTTTTTTATTTTCATAAATTTTTCTATAAATTAATAAAGATATAGAATATACGATAATTATACAAAATTATTAAATTAATTTGTATAGAAAATTTTATCCCTAAATATATAAATGTTGACATTAGAAGGAGAGTGAAAAAATGATATTAAGGTAGATTCCATTTGTTGATTAAGGAATGGCCGAAATCAAGATCATGTCTATTATTATTTAGGTAACAACCCTAAGTAAATATTGCTATTTGCAGTGGATATTATTACTACCCTTCTAAAAAAAATTTAAATCTCTTTTTTCTTTTCTTTTTTTTTTTATATTCATTTTATTAACATGTATATTAACTTATTCTGAATGTATAAATCTCTAAATAGATATTAAATTTTTTTTATGATTTTTTTTTTTACAAATTAATATATTAATATTATATAATTATTACATATTATATATAATTTATTTTTTTAATTCTTGATATATTTTTACTTAATTTATTAAAATATAAAATATGTAATAATTATATAATATTATCATATTAATAATATCGTCACATGAAGTTGTATAGAGAGTTTTATGTTCCTTAATGTATAAATGATCACATTAAAAAGAGAGTGAAGAAATGAGATCAAGGCAGATTTGATATGTTATTCTTTTAAAATCTTTTTTCTTTATTTATTTTTTAAAAATATATATTAAATTTAAGAAGTATAATACACTGGTAATTCCAAAATGACATTGATTCCATCACTTTTACCTCAAAAACCAATATTCTCAAATATTTTTTGGTTTTGTTATTCAAATACCATAATTGTAAGTATTTTTATTATTCACAAACTCTTAATTTTTATTATTTAAATGTCATATTTTATGTTTGCTCAAACCCCACAGTTATTGTATTTTTATGATTCACGAACGCTAAATTAAATTAAATTAAATTAAATTATTTTTCTCCAAATTTTCCAAAATAAATGAACATGGCGGTTATGTTTTAATATCTATCATGAATGAAATAAGTATTTTCTTTAGCATATATTTTCTTCTAATGTTTTATTGACAAATTATTTTAGCATATTTATCAAATATTTTTAATCATCAATAGTATAATTAAAGATGGGTGATACATAAAAGTGATAATTTGAATCATAACATAATTATTCAATAAAAATTAAATTCAATTAAATAAATTTAAATTTATAAATATTGATATAAATAATAATGGGGCCAGATTCATGTAATATAATTAATATTCATGTCAGATATGAGTTTGATATTTTAAATCATTTATTCGTTTAAAATATAATTAATTAAATAAATAATCATGTCATATAATCATATTAAAATAAATATTTAATTTATATTTAAATAAATAATTAAATAAATAAATAAAATTTTATGTTAAATAATTAAAAGGATTGAATGGGTCAAATTAAGTCAATAAAATACTCGTGTGTGATAAACAAATAATTATACCATATTACATCATCCATTTATAATTGAATTAAAAGTTTCTAACACAATTAATAAACAAATTAAATTCATATTAACATAAAAAAATATTATTTATTAACGTAACACAAATGCAACCAATTTTTTCGAATTATTAGCTTTAATAATGCATGTTTTTATTTTTTTTAAATCAAATACCTCTCCGTGTATACTTTCCCATTCAAAACTCTTCTTAAGTAAAAAATTACAAGGCTTATAAGAATAATAAATTATACATACAATATTTTTATGCAAATTTAATTAGACATCTTTCATATTTTTGTATAACAGTAGCACACTCAATTGCACAAAATTAAAATTTATATAAAAATAATATGTTTGGTGACCCAATTCATCCATCTCTCAAAGATTTTATTTACACAAGTGAAATAATGAAGAAAAATAATGACATTACATTCTAACTTCACTTGGAACTTTCCCATCAATTAAAGCTTCATAATAAAAAAATTATATATATTACCTTCAATGAACAAGTTCCCCATAGTATAGCGATTTTTTTTTTTTTATTGTTGTGTATACAGGAGAAACTCCTACACCCAATCATCACCGAAACATCCAACCGAACACAGGATCTCACGGATCATCTGACAGTCGTCCTAAATCATAGAGTACATACACAGAGACCACACATGATGGTACTAAATATAAAATAAAACCCCTGGCCTAACCCCTTGACACTTCAACAGAAAAAATCCTGATATGAAATTGAATCTGAAATCTTAAGGTCTACGGGATCAACCCTACCACCAAACCATCCCTAAAAAGGTTTGGTCAAACTACCATACAGAAGCTATGGTATGCATCACCAATTTTTTCGTTACATTTAACAAGTTGACGTGATTCTCAATTTTCGAGATACAATTATAATTTTATTATATGCAATAAAACTTGGAATACAAGAATTAAGAAGTGTAATAAAATCTTGTTACATACAACAAAAATTTGTTATATACAAACCATACAACATCTACATCCTAGTCTTGCCCTTCCATTAGATGCAAATTTTCAATATTAATTGATTATATATAGCCATGCAAGCATTCATCACATTAAAGAACCTGAACATTCATTCTAATGTAACCGAGAAACATAAGAGTAATAACCAAAAAATGTGCATGATAATAACCAATCAACATATAATTCTTATAACTTAATATATAAAACTGTTCACATACTTGTTATTCTTTTTATACAACAAAAATTGGGTGGCCACCAAAACTGCAATGACACTGCATTTTTCTGCTGAATTCTATAAAAATTGCCCTCCAACTATGGCACCAAAAGAACGAATATAAGGAAGAAAAAAAAGAATGCACACGAAACCAAACCAAGTGTTATCCATGCCCCCCCTAACAATGATGGATTTTACAAAGTTGAATGTCAAAAAATTAAACAAATAGAAATTTTACCAAAAAAAGGGGCTTGGACGTACGGAGAAAAAATATGCAGAGAAATGAAAATAAAACTAAAAAAAATAATTGAATTTACAACTGCCTTGGATGTAGATCAAAGAGATTTGACTTCACTGCCTACCTCGATAAATATAGTAAGTAGAGCATGTTTTGAGCTTCCTACGCCTCATGCAAAAATTCAAAGGCTGGATTCTCAAGAAGTTCCTCTGCTGGTTTGACATCCATGAAATCCTTCTCTTGAAGTGCATTCGAAAGGTCATCAACAGAGAAGGGAATGCTGTATCAACACAAGTATGGATTAGTTGCTATCGTTAATCAAAATGTCTATAGGCTAGCTGATTTGCAAAATCTCTGCCAATGGTTTTGTTTCAAAGATAACGATGATGTGATTGGAGATGAAATATTTTTAAAATACAACAATTCTAATTAGCCTTTGATCATCTTATGAGAACTCCTCGCCAGAAGTTTACATCGTCAATTTTCCCTGTCTATTGAAACCTTACCTGGAATTGTCATCCAACAAAAAGGAATTGCTGGTGGCATCGTTAGAGTCCTCCGTCATAAGTACCCTCATGCTGGAAATGACCTATAAAGACATAAAAAGTTGCAACTCATTAAGATCAGCTTGAAAAACACGTGAACTTATAAAGCTACGATAAAAAGATGAATTGCATTACACAAACTTACATCTGGAGACACGCTTCGAGTATTGTAGTTGTCATCCCAGTATAGTGTACATATTCTATACAGCTGCTGAACACTTAGGATCTGACAAACCAGACATTTTGTGAATGTCAGAAAGAGAGAAAGAAAAGGTACTTGGCTGGTGTGTGCATGTTAACCCCACAAATTAGTAGTGGGACATTTGCTAATTCATGTAATACAAAAGTATGGAATCACAAATACTACACAAACACACATTCAGAGAGAGAGAGAGAGAGAGAGAGAGAGAGGTACTTACAGGACACAGATCATTGGTTATTTCATCATAAGAAATTCTGTACTTCTGATGTATAACCTGCAGATCAATATTAATTAACATCAAGAAACATCACTTTTTCCCATACTTTGAAAAGAAACAAAAATTGAGAAAAATATTGTCAGCAAATAACCAAATCTATCTATAGGTGGAAAAATGAAAGAAACTACAGTCATCATAACATACTATTCCAACTTAAAAGAACACTACTTTAATAATAGTATATGAAATAAGAAATATCATTATATTCCCAAAGCAAAGGTTGAAGAATCATGCATTAGAAAATGGATCATGAAAAGCTGCAGCTTAAAATAACCAAGTTTGAAAAGGATGGTAAAATGAATTAGCTTAAATTGAAGGCACAACTACATCATTGTCTCACCACTGGAGTCAATTTGTTCACATAAAGTACACTTGAAATCTGAATTAAGTTAAACGATACGGTACATTGAGAAAATAACATTAACCAATGTTGGCGCAGTCAGAGTATAATGTTTTGCTACATTTGCCCAAAAGAAAATACCAAATAACTGGGAGACCATATATTTGCCAATATATTTGGCAGAATTACAAAAATGAGAAAAGGTAAAGCTAAAAGTTGGCAATGTAGAGAACTATAATAACAAGACATGTCAGATAATGATGCAAACCTAATTTTTTAAAATGGGCACTCAATAAAAGAAATTCAATCTACCACCATTCAAAAGTTCAAAAATCATAACTAAATTGCATTTGGCTTCAATGACCAATGGTGATCTGATATCAGATAAGATTACATACCAAAAATCCAACAGCCTGTCTAATGTGCTTAAGTTCATCCCAACAGGAGCCTGCATACTGCAATCCAAGAAAATCCATTTACATGAGATTGTACTACATAGAACAGAAAAATCACAGCAAGAAATAAAAGCTATCACTTAACCCAATAGCTTAAGCTAGTGAGAGCAGGCCCCAAAAACAGAATTAAGCTCTAGCAGATATAGCAACAACAAAGTACACCAGGATAGAAATTATCAAGTTACTAATAGAAAATTACCTCATCCTTTGCTTGGCAAGACCACAGCTCTAACTCAGCTAACCCAGCTTTTACATATTCTCCATTGCTAAATGTACAACACTCACGACGTAGAAGAAGACTGGAAAAATCGTAACAAAGTTATGCTCACAGCACAGAAGAAGACTAGAAAAAATAATATCAAAATTATGGTATGATCAAATGTTGAGCAAACAAAGTCGAAATGCTAGATTTAAAATGAAGATTACCTGTTAAATAACTGTACATTTATGTAAGAGAAAGTTTGAGTAAAGATTTTCTGGACCAGAACTGGAGGAACCTGAAATGCCACTAACTGTTAGAATATGTGTACATTTATACAAAAATTTAACAGTTCCGTATCTTTAAAACAACTGTTCATAAGGCAAAGGATAAATCAATCAAGTTCCATACAAAATTTTGCTTCAATATACTGAGAAGTGTATTAAGACTATCAATAATCTTCTGCCAATGACTAGAGGCAGTATCTTTGCCAAATGACCGCCCAGATCTTAGTACACTTCCCTTAGATGTCCTTGGTGCCTGAAAATCATAATTTTCAATGACAAGTTTCAGAATAATGCTTCTATGATACATAAAGTCAATGCTAAACTAAAGTTTAAGGGGAGCTAAAGCAGAAACAACGAAGGATTTGAGGGGTTAAACCAACCCCTATCTGAAAAATAGTGTACCTGGATACATAAAGAAAGCAAAGATGATAACTCCTTTTTCAGGTTGTCACGAATGATTCCATAAATTTTCTCCACGTATGCTGCTAGCTGTTGTTTGAAAAGTAACGCTGGATACTTAGCCTCTACTTGGCGTACAACCGTAAGTGCAGCAGAAGCAGCCAGGTTTGCAGAAGAAGGGGACGATCGAAAGCCCTAAAATTAACACAGAAGAGGAAGAACTAAATTATCACATTTTTCTTTAAAAGTAAAAAAGAGAAATAAATTGACTTAAAGAATTAAAATACCATGGTCATCCTTCCGAATAGGGAGGTTGCAGTTGGTGGTTTCCTGTGCAGAGTTGCACCACTTGCACCTGCTGCTTTCAAACTTCTTTGGAGTAAGAACAATAGTGTAGACGTATTGGATAGCCAATAAGCCATATGATCATTGTCATCTTCATTCTGCGATAGACAAGTGTTACCATACTTTTAAGGCCAATAATTTGCATAATAGAATAGCAGTGAAAATGCAGTGCCGCCCTATCACATAGAAAAGAAAAAAAAACAGTGTTGTCCTTAAAAGATATCAAAATTTTCTGAAATACGTCTGATTAACTAAACCTTCAAAATGAATCTAAGTAAAATGGTAGCCGCTTAGGTTGGAGGAAAACCATTCTTTCTCCAGAACAGTGGAAAAAAAAATTATAAGGGATAAATGTGAGAATGATTCTCCCATATCTTTTTTTGTTCCTCATGCCACATAACACAAGCATGAATAATGTTATCCAGGTACCTCAATTGCTGAGCCTATCATCTGAATGAGACGATCAAACACACTAGTCCTTTCAGCTTCAAAAGATTTCCATTGGAGAAGACATTTATATATTGTAAATGCAGCAACAGGTTTTCCATTACTGTATCCAATGTTTTTTGCAACACAGTTGATGAGAGCATCAACATTCTCCTGTAGCAAGAACAACATAAAATTTTGGAATGACTTGGAACTACAATTAATACATCCAGGAAAACTGGTTAGAAGAAGCAGACTCAAGTACAGGTAGGAACATACATGTTGGTGTTCAATATGAGATCGCCTTAACTTGCCGTCAGACTCTGCGCCCAATTTTTTCACAGGTGTAGCACTCTGTGGTTCCTGAAGTCATCTCATGTCAACAACATTAATAAAAGAAGGTAACAACAAAAATAACCCAAAAATGTAATATAGTGACAGATGATCCACACAAAAGAAACATTACATTGTATCTGACCTCATCATTGACATGGTGACCATTTTCCAAACTCTACAAATTGGAGGAAAAGATAAAATAGGGAACAAGTGAGACAGACCACCACAAGGAAATTCCATACAATTTTCAGTGCATGTTTACCTGAATTGTTGATGTCGATAGATGCTCTGACATCTTCTTAATAGGAGTGCTTAATTGGGTTTGCTGCCGAAGAACTAGGTTCTCAATTTCCATGTCAGAAACTTTTTCTTCAAGCCTGCAAACGCAAGCAATAAACACCACTTACAAAGGAGTAAAAAGCAATAAACACCACTTAATAAGTGGCCACTGATTAACCAGTACACAAGCAAAAAGTCTAGTCTTGACATATTGTTTACCAACATAAATGGCTATTAGTATCATTTATCAAACTTAACACTGTAGCTAGAAAAACAACCTGTGCATAGCAGTCTTCAACTGAACAATTTTGGATTCTGCATCCAAAGCTTGTTTCAACCTTTCTTCACTAATTTTGCTGGTCTCTTCAAATTTTTTCTCCGTTTCATCAATTTTCTTTTCCAATGAATTCACTAATGCCTGTAGTTAAATTGCATCAAAGCAATTCACAGATAATGAGAAAATCACAAACATGTTACCTTAAGCTTACAAATCATTTCTGGGCAGAAAGTAAATCAATGACTACGCCTAGCTTCCTTACCTTAAGTTTTTCATTTTCACTTGAAAGCTTCTCCAGCATTCCATGGTCAACAACAGGAACCTCCTGTATAACGGGCACTTTCTCCGCTTCCATTTTGGCAACCTCAATTTCCTTCATGAGTTTTTCTTTGGTTTCCTTGAACTGAAGCTGCATTTCTTGCAAAGCAGACTGTAATTTTGCATTTTCTTGTGTTTTAGCTTCTTCTATGTCAACCTATAGTAGACCATAGACACATTAATTATAGAGAAGAAATATACAAAAAGATTATGCTTATGTGTCTTCTGAAATTACTCCCTTTTTTTTCTTCTTTTTTGTATAGAGTTGAGGTGCAAATGTAGAATATAGTGAAAGGGACAAAGTACACAAATCAAGGACCATCTTGATAGATTTTCCCTTTCTCAATATTATGCAACAAAAACAAGAGAGACAAATTACACATTAAACCAGAACAGTTTACATCAGAAAACTCTATAACCAACAAAGTTGAAGATAAACAAATGTCAGCTCTGGAGTTGCTAGGTAATGTCAGCTCTGCTTTTCAATTTCCCTGTATCTTGACATGCTATGACTTAAAACAGGAGAGAAAGGTGAAAATTAGCGGTGTTTGTTTTGCCTTGGCAATTAAATAGGTTAGGTCAGAAACGGGGGTTTCTTTAACTTTCATAAAAGGACCAACTAAGATGTTTGTCTGTTTCAGATCTATACCTAATTTCTCCTACGAGTTTTAGCATCTTTCAGAAAGAACTTGGGTGCATGACTGGTTGGAGTGGGGCGCGGGGAAGCCAGTGACCAGAATATAATCATAATCGAATTAAATCACAAGGTTATCCAAAACAGCTTGTTTTTCTCTTATTTTAGTCACTGACTCTGTGTTCAATAGTAAGTACTACCACAAAAAGTTTCAAAAGATTCCATTATTTTAAAGGGTATCATCCCACTCCCCAATAATAATGATAATCAAACACTATCATAAATTTCTTTCACCATATATCATTGAGGTGACCAAAAAAGAAGACAGATGAAACTGGAGATCCACATCTACGTGTTTTAAGCTATTATCCTGTACAGTTCAGTGCCTTTGTTATCATATTTATTCACCCCTTTCCCAAATAAAGATAGTTACTGGTAAACCAAAAGATTAGAAAGTAATCAAGCCTAACAAAACAAGAGCAATAATTACAGACACACAGTAACAGAATTTATGGACAATAGAAAAGTTAACAAGATAAAAAGTCATTTCTCACAAAAATCACATAACATCAACCTCGAATATATTCCTGTTTATGTTTTATTATATTTACCCTCATGCG
>JAVXUL010065149.1:0-10075 GCA_035590515.1 Trichilia minutiflora
ATTCAATTGTGATGGGCCTCACACGGAGTTTTTGTCCACCTTTAAACTTAATTTAAGAATTAAATTAAGTAAAAAAAATAATTTTTTCCATACTTATATATAAATAATTGAAAAATTGTAATGGCTTCATCTATAGTGTATCTTTGAAAAGTTGTTTCTTAAGGTAGAACTTTCATAAGCTTAATTTTCTAAATAGAGCTCTTGACAAAAGATTATTGGTTGTTTGATTGTTATGAATAATTGATAATAAAAATTAGATAATTATTTTAATAGATAAATTTCTAAATTAAAAGAAAAATAAGATAAAATTTTTAAAATAAAATGAGAGAACATAAGACAACTAAATATTTTAAAAAATCCTACTTCTAAAAATTTAAAATTTAAGTTTCTTCTAATAGAAACAAAATAATTATTTAAAATAAAAAATCTCATTTATTACATTAAATTTTTGTATATTCTAAAACAAATTTTTTTAATTTTTTCAATTAATAACAAATATATATTAAATAATATTAAATATCCATTGAATTGACAAGCCTAATTTGGTGGGCTTGACACATGGACATCAAGACATTCACCCATTTTCTCTCCTATTGCTTATCATCTACACCATTACGTATCCTCTTTTTATTTATTTATTATGTTAATACTTAATAAATATTATTCGTCTCCTAGTCTACTTTGGAGGCATTGATGCTTTGACGCCACGACATTCACTTATTTGTGCTTATGTAGGTAATGTTAAGATATAAGTTCTTAAGTATAAATTATTTTTATATAAATTAACGTATTTTATTATTATTATTATTATTATATTTGATATAGTTTATGTGGATATCTAAACTCGACTGACATAGGTGCCATTCCTATTCCATATAAGATATCTTCTATATAATGCAAGAGCATGAATTGGATCTACTCAGAGGAGTAAAAATTGGGCAAAACTTTATAATGTTATTTTTCCACAAACGCATGCACATTTTCCAACTTGTTCTTTTTTTTTTTAAATTCATGTTGCTATTTCCACGCTTGTTGTATTTCTTGGGTCTATATTTAACTAACTATCGGAATAAAAAATTAAAATTTTTTTAATGGAAGATATGAAATTCAAATTCCTATTTTCTCGACATTAAGTCTAAATTTACAAATAGAAATCAGTCATCAATTTAATTGGGATGGACCTCACACGGAATGTAAATCCACAAATGCATTTTTCCACAAAACTTTATTATGTTATTTTTCAACAAATGTATGCACATTTGTTCTGTTTAACGTTGGTATTTTCATGCTTGTCGTATTGCTTGGTTCTAATTTTAACTAATTAAAATCATTTTCATATGGAAACTCAACAAGACAAGCTGCAATGAAATTATTGAAAGAAACAAAAAATCAAAGTTTTTTAGTTCTACATTAAGTATTGTTAAATCTTAATTTAATTACTTAAATTTTTGGGTCTAATAGTCATCTAACATGATACTAGATCTAAAATTCTTTCTCCATCTTATGTTTTAGCTTCTATATCAATTAAATTTTTTTTTTTTAAAATTTAGGAACTTTCAGTTTCTTTTGGTTAGATTTACATTGTCATGAAATTATATCATCTTTCACACGAGTGAGGGGTCCTACTAAAACTTGTCTTTAAATATTATTATTCAACATTTACCTAACAACTTAAGTTGTTGGGTCTAGTAATATTATAACATAATCATTTGGTTGTTATGAATACTTTTTAGTAAAAATTAAATAATTATTTTAATAGACAAGTTTTTAAGTTAAGAGAGAAATAAGGTGAAATTTTAAAATAAAATGAGGGTATATCCACAATTTAATATTTGTAAAATTAAAAATTAAAAAAAAAAAACTAAAAACGTTTTACCTTTAAAAGTCAAAAAATTTAGCTTTCTTCTATTAGAAACTGTTAGGGGATTTTACTGAGGTCCAGTCTAGCGGTTCAGGCTCATCTCCACACCCTTGTCCAGGCCCACCAAGCGCACATGTCCAACATACTCTCTTATACGATGTCGTTTCAAGAACCTAGTCACGCCAGCAGGAAGATAGCTGAAACACCTCGGGCACTCTGCCCAAGACAACCAGTCGGGAACTCTTCTTCGAATTGTTCGCTGTCGACTTGCACTCGGGTTAGAGCCTGCAATAGCATATACCCTCGGAGTCAGGGTGTCGGACCAGCAGCCTAATATACAATAGTACAAATTTGCGGACACTCGGGGTATGCTAGTCTCACCCGTCCACTTTATGGTGACGCCAATGCTGCGACCTGCCACATGAAGATCTCCCGAGAGCCGGTGGATTTCATTCTCGGATGGCCAGAAACTCTACTCGGAGGTACAGACACTCGGGGGCTTGGGGGTGATGTGGCAAGGAGCAGTGTCACAAGTCTCCATGCCCTCTAATTTTGTAACAGGTTGCCCTGAGCATGTCAGCCATGCAGCAACACGTGTCCAAGGATACACACTCCTAGGCTTCCTATATACAGCATCCAGAAATCAAAAGAACTATGTGTGACTTGATCCCCCCCACCACCAAAGAAGAAGAAGAGAGAAGAACCAGAAGACAGAGAATCGGAAGGATCAGGATAGAGGAAAGGAGAAAAGAGGGGAGAAAGGGGGGTACGTAGGCAGCTTGGGTCTCTCCTAAGTCCAGTCACAAACACACCAAACACCGATCAACCACCGCACCACCACACCTCAAGTTCAAGGACAAGAAGAAGAAAAAATCTGCTAGTGTAGGAAAATCGCCGTGACATTTTCTTGCATCAACAGTTGGCGCTGTCTGTGGGAAAAAAACAAAAAGCCATCGAAGCACCATTTTCAGCGAAGATGAAAAACTTCAGGAGTTATACAACTAGAAGGCACGTGACGGAACACAGAGACATGGAGGGAGTTTCTACGGAAGTAACCACTGTTGCAGAAGGGGCTGAAAGCGCCTTGCATGAGATTCCGGAGCATGGAAGCCCTCGATTGAACGCCGTTGAGTTGCATGCACGTGAACCGGGCCATGCAAGGGAAACATATGAAATAACCTGATTGCTATGGATGTTCCAAGATAGTGAGCTACGATATGCAGAGGAGGATAGGCAGATACAGATATTGGCCAGAGAAATATCAGAGATGAGAAGGATGATACAGACCGATACGCGGGAAACAAAAAGGCTGGACGCGACGGTGGAAAGTAGCTTTCCTCGACTAGAGACTGTGATGAGGGATGGAGAAGAGGTCAGGAATCAACCTAAAGCCCAGAGATATACGGCTACAGAGAAAGAGAAGGACAAGGTTGTAGAGGACCCCCGTTTGAAGGGGATGGGGGTAAAAGACACATGCATGTCCCTTATTGTTCAGGAGAGGTGTCACCCCGGGTCTACGAGAGTATCCTGGAGTCCAGATGCAGTCTAGGATATACCTGACGACACCAACCCACCTCCAAGCGACACGAGAACACTCTTGGAACGGAGGCGGGGGTGGGAACGTGAAGCGTGAAGACAGGACGACCTACATCGAAAGGGAGAATGGGAGATTGACACCAAGGATAGGGATATGGAGTCCCTGATTAAAACGGTGATGAAAGAGATGAGTAAAGAGAAAGCAGACCCCCGGGTTGGATTGAGTGAGTCGGTTCCAATGACCGGTCCCTATGCAAGGTCGCCTTTCGCACCTAAACTGTTGGGTCAGGCCTTGCCCAAGAAGTTCAAAATGCCCCAACTTACTCCGTTTTTCGGGAAGACGGATCCATCGCTGCATATGGATTTCTTCCGCGAAATGGTATTCGTCCAAGGACTGAGCGAAGAACAGATGTGTCGCCTATTCCCCTTGACCCTGAAAGGACAAGCCAGAAAGTGGTTCCTGGGCTTAACCCCCGAGAGTATTCAGAGCTTCGAGCAGCTGTACGAGGTCTTCACTGCCGAGTTCAGGGGTGTAACCTTCGACACCAAAACCCCGAGTTCGTTGTTACTACTTAAGCAGGGAAATTGTGAGAGCCTCAGGAGTTTGCCTGGAGATACCATGAAGAAGTACTTGAACTGGGAGCTTACCATCACCCATTGGCCTTGGAGGGACTGAGACAGGGGCTCAGAATAGATAGGGCCTGGTATGCTGTTTGTAAGTCCTCAATAAACACTTACGAGGCAGCCCGGAGGAAGATACTCGATGAGATAAATGTCGAGAACTAGGTAATGCTCAAGATGAAAGAGCAGAGGCCCACAGGGGCTCCCCCGAGAGGCAATAACCGCTTCAAGAAACCCGACAGTAAGAGGTGGAGAAACAATAGGAGGAGGTTTCCTGAAGCTAATCGGGAGAGATACCGAGTCCCCAAGTATCACCGAGGCAACTGGAGGAGAGAGGAGCAGCACCCTAGGGAGAGAAGATCTACTCAGGAAGACGACTCGCTGTAGGTTGCTCAGGTAGACAGGCCGAGGCGAGCGGAACAGGAGGGGGCGAGGAAGAAGCTCACTCCCTTGAACGCCCCCCTCTCCCAAATCCTGGAAGAGATAAAGAGGCGGGAGATTGTGTTGCTGGACCCCCGTTCGATTGAACGCAGGCTCCCCGGAGAGGCGGGAGACGGGTTTTGCGAGTTCCATCAAGACGTGGGACACTCGATAGAACAGTGCCACGCGCTGCAGGATCATATCAAAGTACTGGTTAGGAACAACTACCTAACCGAGTTCATAGCTCGTGATGGTAAAGGGCCCCGAGAACCAGGACAAGAATAGCAGCCCCGACCCCCAGACCATGGAGGAACGGGGATAACTTCGGAGAGGCCGAGTGAAGAAGAAGTTTGAAGGAGACTTGGCTGCTATCCTACACGAGATCCCGACTTGGCTTGGACGCAGGAGTCAAAATCGCGTGTCCGACGAGAGAAGTTTTCGGATGACCATAACAGAACCAGAATGGCAAAGGACCCAGAGACCAGGTACGCTATCCTTAACACTGTATTACACTAACGTGGGTTTATCCTGCCATGCTTGAAATGTCTTAGAACAGATAAGGTAGGCAAAGTAATTGAGGCAATCCATGATGAAACCTTCGGAAACCACGGAGGGGCTTGTTCGCCAACATACGAAGCTATCCAGAAAAAATATTAGTTCCCCACAGTCCTTGCGAGACAGGGCCGCCCTCTGACGTAATTAAAGAAAAGCATGGCAACGTGTAGTTCAAAGAGCTTCACTCAGAGTCATGCATTGACTTAAGGACCGCCACGCCAGCATGCTCACAGGCCTGTGGACAGGTTGAAGCTGCCAGCAAGGTGGTCCAGATAGCAAATCAACTCCCCGACCTTCCTGAGGCAGAATTACATTGAAGGAGGAATGTGGCTAGCCGAAGATTGGGGTTAGATCTGTTAGATAGAAGGAGAGATAAGGCTGCGACTCGGGTACCCGCATGCCAATAGAGGGTAGCCCGATACTACTGGCCAGTAGTCAAGCATCGAACCTACCAGATAAGGGTTCTTGCCCTCCAAAAGGTGACTCAAACACCACAGTTCCGAGTGAAGGGGTATTGGGAACTGAGGGGGAAGGGCCATATAAGTCGTTCAGGTACTAACGCAACCCTGAGCGATACTCCACAAAATCGTTCGAGTACCTAGATCAGGGGTTCACAAATTAAGAACCCCGAGCGACACTCCAGCAAAAAAGCCGTGGGATACAGACAGACCAGAGATTTACTATCCATGACCTAACCCTTTTGGCGACTAATCCCCCGATCCTGCGACCAGCATCGAGCCTTCCTGCTCAGTCGAGGACGTGCGTCGAGACTTCCTGCTCCGCAGAGAATATGCGTAGAGCCTGCCTGCTCCACGGTGAATGCGCGTTGAGCCCCTCTCAAGTACTCGACAGCGTTTGACTCCGATAATGGAAGCTAGCCTAATCTCTTATATGAGAAGACCTTAGGCCAATGAGATCATTTTGTCTCCGAGTCAAGGATATTTATTGTGGAACCAATTTGTTCCTAGGGCCCATGGACCATTTTGTGCGGGGCCCAATCTTGAAAAGACGGAATCATTTTGTTTCGAGGACCCACAGACCATCTTATGCGGGGTCATATACTGAGAAGATAGAACTATTTTGTTCCGAGGACCCACGGACCATCTTGTGCGGGGTCATATACTGAGAAGACGGAACCATTTTATTACGAGGACCCACAGACCATCTTGTGCGGGGTCATATACTGAGAAGACGGAACCATTTTGTTCCGAGGACCCACGGACCATTTTGTGCAGGGTCTTGTCCTGAGAAGACGGAACCATTTTATTCCCAGGTCACGCGGACCATTTTGTCTGGGGTTATCTACCTATTTCAATTTCTCTTTTGCAAGTACCAAGGTACCTGGGAGAGGTTAGCCACCTGCGGTTTGTACTTATTATGTTACGAAGCCTTTTATTTTTACGGTCGAATTATCTAACGGACCGACCTATAAGTATTTTCTTTCCTATAAATGCTTTTTTCTACTTTAATAATAAATGTGGGTGATATGTTTATATATAGTTTCATCGAACCAAGCCTCGGTTCATTTGGCTGCATATTAATTTGGGACCGGTAATTTGAATATATCATATACTCATATTTCTCAGCCATGGGTTTTCTATGTTCTTTACTCGGATGCTTTTTCCGAATGGACGTGTCTTTTATTTGGGCATATCTTTATTGGTATTCTTACTCGAATGGTTTTTTCGAGCAGACGTGTCCTTTATTTGGGCATATCTTTATTGGTATTCTTACTCGGATGGTTTTTCCGAGCGAACATGTCCTTTATTTGGGCATATCTTCATTGGTATTCTTACTCGGATGGTTTTTTCGAGCGGATATGTTCTTTATTTGGACATATCTTCATTGGTATTCTTACTCGGATGGTTTCTCCGAGTGAACGTGTCCTTTATTTGGGTATATCTTTATTGGTATTCTTACTCGGATGGTTTTCCCAAGTGGACGTGTCCTTTATTTGGGCATATCTTTATTGGTATTCTTACTCGGATGGTTTTTTTGAGCGGACGTGTCCTTTATTTGGACATATCTTTATTGGTATTCTTACTCGGATGGTTTTTTCGGAAGGACGTATCCTTTATTTGGGCATATCTTTATTGGTGTTCTTACTCGGATCGTTTTTTTGAGTGGACGTGTCCTTTATTTGGGCATATCTTTATTGGTGTTCTTACTCGGATGGTTTTCCCGAGTTGATGTGTCCTTTATTTGCGCATATCTTTATTGGTATTCTTACTCGGATAGTTTCTTCGAGTAGACGTATCCTTTATTTGGGCATATCTTTATTGGTATACTTACTCGGATGGTTTCCTCGAGTGGATGTGTCCTTTATTTGGGCATATCTTTATTGGTATTATTACTCGGATGGTTTTTTCGAGCGGACGTGTCCTTTATTTCGACGTATCTTTATTGGTATTCTTACTCGAATGGTTTTCCTGGGTGGACGTGTCCTTTATTTGGGCATATCTTTATTGGTATTCTTACTCGGATGGTTTTCTCGAGTGAACGTGTCCTTTATTTGGGCATATCTTTATTGGTGTTCTTACTCGGATGGTTTTTTTGAGTGGACGTGTCCTTTATTTGGGCATATCTTTATTGGTATTCTTACTTGGATGGTTTTTCCGAGTGGACGTGTCCTTTATTTGGGTATATCTTTATTGGTATTCTTACTCGGATGGTTTTCCCAAGCAGACGTGTCCTTTATTTGGGCATATCTTATTGGATTCTTTTTCAGATGATATTCCCGAATGAACAATGGATGAACCTTTATTTGGAGTCCTGCATTCGGATATCTTCCCCGAGCATGGTTTCTTACTCGGATATATTTTTATTCAGATGGCTTTCACTCGGGTATCTATTGACTCAGCATTTTTTACTCGGAAGTATTCTGACTCGGGTACTTTTTACTCGAATATCTTCATTAAGTCAGGGAGTTATTCGGTTATCTTTGGAAAGCTGGATATTCTTTTTACTACAGAAGATTCTTTTCAAAGCATTGCAAGGCACACCATGCTGAATGGAGTAAAACATAATGTATACAGAAGTGGAAGTTTTATTAGTCGGAACAGTTATTATAGAATATCCAACTCATGGTATTACAGAGTGTTCGGCTCATGTTATTACAGAATATCCGACCCTTATTGAGTCTTATCTACACTTAAGGGATTTTGAAGGACCGGACCCGCCTCTATTTTTCCCAGCCACTCCCAGGCAAGAGGCATTCTCCTTCTCAGTTTCCACGCATCCCTCTGATCCTCCAGTCGAGCCTCTGCTGCATCATCTTCATCTCCGGAATCACCTGCAGCCAGAGAGAAACAACAGTGAAATCGGGGTGTGCAAAGTGCAAATGGAGAGGGAACCCGGTGAGACCAGTGGGTGAGCTTAGGGATGGACCAACAACAGCAGCTACACCCAGGAATATTAGTATATTCAGTGGAGTAAATGGAGAAAAATAAGAGGAAAACCCCTGTATATCCGGGCACTCCCCGACTGATCACTACTCCCCGAATCCCACCTGTCATGTGTGCATGCTCGGCACGAGTGTCTGTGAGATTGACAATCCTTCCAACAAGGATCACCATGAAGAGGTTAGGATAAAACTCCAGAGATACTGGATTTCTTCAACTAGAAACAAGAGATTCATCGACCGAGTAAAGGCAGGAGGAACATCAGAATAAAAGAAGCAGAATGAGTATTTTGAGAAGTTTGAGAAGTGTTTGTCAGTGGCCTTCACGATTTTGCTTGAAGGAAGGGAGGTATTTATAGGCAAAGTCCAGGGCACTTCAACCGTCGGTTGTGATCCAACGAATCAGAGAGTGCCACGACACCCGAAGATGGAACGTCAAGAGTTAGCTCTCTTCGAAATTTAAATAAGGTGGGACCCGCCCCGACATGTAATTATGATGGCCCGGATATCGTGTATTCCCATATTGGCTCAACAATAGAGGAGGGACACGTGTGGGATGATTGCATTCCCAAGAAGATAATGGAGACGAAGCGTCAGTCAAGCTAGCCAAACAGAAACTGCACAATTTTCAATTAAATTAATTATTTAATTAAAAACTGGGGAGGCTTAATGTTGGGGAATTTTACTGAGGCCCAATCCAGTGATCCAAGCCCATCTCCACACCCTTGTTCAGACCCACCAAGCGCACATGTCCAACATGCTCCCTTATACGGTGTCGTTTCAAGAACCTAGTCACACCAGTAAGAAGATAGCTGAAACGCCTCAGGCACTCTGCCCAAAGCAACTAGTTGGGAACTCTTCTTCGAATTGTTCGCTGTCGACTTGCACTCAGGTCAGAGCCTGCAATAGCATATACCCTCGAAGTCGGGGTGTCGGACCAGGAGCCTACTATACAACAGTACAAATCTGCGGACACTCGGGGTATACTAGTCCCCACTCGTCCACCTTATGGCGACACCAAGGCTGCAACCTGCCACATGAAGATCTCCCGAGAGCCGGTGGATTTCATTCTCGGATGGCCAGGAACTTTACTCAGAGGTACAAACACTCGGGGGCTCGGGGGTGACGTGGCAAGGAGCAGTGTCACAAGTTCCCACGCCCTCTAATTTTGTAACAGGTTGCCCTGAGCATGTCAGCCATGCAGCAACACGTGTCTAAGGATACACACTCCTAGGCTTCCTATATACAACATCCAGAAATCAAAAGAACTACGTGTGACTTGACCCCCCACCCCACCCCCACCCCACACACACACCAAAGAAGAAGAGAGAGAGAAAAACCAGAAGACAGAGAATCAGAAGGATCAGGATAGAGGAAAGGAGAAAAGAGGGGAGAAAGGGGGGTACGTAGGCAGCTTAGGTCTCTTTCAAGTCCAGTCACAAACACACCAAACACCGATCAACCACCGCACCATCACCCTTCAAGTTCAAGGACAAGAAGAAGAAAAAATCTGCTGGTGTAGAAAAATCACCATGACATTTTTTTGCATCAACAGAAATAAAATAATTTTTTTAACTATTCGCAAATTACTCCTTAATAGCAATCAAATAAGATTAAAAAATATTAAAAGAATTTCTAACATTAAAAAAAATTAACAAGTAGAAAAGTGAAATAAAATAAGT
>JAVXUL010065160.1:0-10075 GCA_035590515.1 Trichilia minutiflora
TTACTAGTTATTCCTTTATGTGTCTAGTTGACATAGCTTTTTACAAAACTCAATTTCGTTATTTAAAACTCAAGTTACAATCAATTGATCACATATAGTTGAGTGATAGTGCATGGTCGGGTTTGACATATATAACCACTACCATAGCGTATTCTAATTCATTAACACACAAATTAATATTCTACACTTTTAATTCATTACTTCAGATCCATATCATATACATCATGCATTAACTCACCATGTAAATGCTATGCATTAGCTTAGGTTTTACAATTTCCCCCACATTATTGTCACTTAACCCCCAAAAGTTTAGGTTAATTAAAACTTTGCATTAAACTTTCTATTTTATTGCAATCTAGTCCATTTACTAATGAAAACTAACTCCAATTAAATTAATTTTTTACACTCTTTTGCGTAATAACCCATTTACTAAATAATCAACTTCCAATATAAAATTTTCCAAGCTAAATTAATTAAAACCCTGTTTAATCCTGTCAATTAGGAAAAGTTTTTTTTTTTTTCTAATTGCCATCATTTTGGTTTAACTATTATACCAACTTTTGACTGTAACAGATTTCTAGGGTTGGGGCATAACACCCAAACATAAAGCCCACACATGACAATCGTGATAAGTCATTGAGATATATTCTTACACTATAACATATCCTATGAACCTATAAGACATCTGTGGTATCTACATTCAATTCAACACATTAGTCATCTTGAATTATTCCAACACTACAATGAGACAATAACCGGTATCAACTTTGAGAAGTAGTATGAAGCCATAAAATCTAAGATAGATTTTATGTACTCTAATCAAGTCAGGACTTTGGTTGAACCACCTGAAGGTATTGTACCTATTGGGTGCAAATGGGTCTTTAAAAGAAAGACTAGAGCTACTAGAGAAGTTGAGACTTATAAAGTAAGGCTAGTTATAAAATGTTTTCGTAAAAGATAAGGAATTGACTTTGATAAAACTTTTTCACCCATAGCTATGCTTAAATCCATTTGGATTTTACTTGCTATAGCTGCATATGCTGATTATGAGATATGGTAGGTGGATGTTAAAATTGCCTTTCTTAATGGTTATTTGGAAGAGGATGGAATATGACACAATCTGAGGGTTTTATATCCGCTAAAAATGCCAATAAAGTATGCAAGCTACAGAAGTTCATTTATAGATTTAAGCAAGCTTTTAGGTCATGGAACATATATTTTGATGACACAATCAAAATATTTGATTTTATCAAAAATTCTGATGATCTATGTGTTTACATAAAGGTTAGTAGGAGCAAGGTAATATTTTTAGTTTTATATGTAGATGACATATTACTCATTGGGAATGATGTGGAAATGTTATAATCAGTAAAAATTTGGTTATATTTAATTTCTTCATGAAAGACTTGGGAGAACTATCCTACATATCGGGCATAAAGATTTATTATAATAGATTTAATAAAATGTTAGGATTATCCCATTATACATATATAGATAAGTGTTAAAGAAATTTAGCATGAAAAAATCCAAGAGAAGATACATACTGATGTGTCATAGAGTTACTTTCTCTAAGAAAAAATCTCTTAAAATATAATCAAAGAGAAAATACACAAGTAGGATACCATATGCTTTGATAATTGGTTTTACATCGTGTATGCAATGCTATGTACAAGACCTGACGTGGCTTATACTCTAAGTGTTACGGACAAATATTAGGTTAATCAAGGTGAAGGTCACTGGAAAACCGTGAAAAGAATTCTTAAGTACTTGAGAAGGATTAAAGAATTGTTTCTAATATATAGGCAACCTCTATGAGGTCAGACTCCAGGCTACTTTTCACTCAATCACCTAGGTGACTTTCTCAAGGTCTAACCCTAGGTTATCTCATAAACTATTCATCTAGGCAATCTCTACCTAGGTCCACCTAGGCTAACACTTTATAGTTACAATTCTGGCTTCATCAGTCATATCATCTATGCATATCAATATACCATCCAAAACATTTATCATAATACCCAAATAATCATTTATAAATCATCAAGTACAAATTTATCATCAAAATCTTTTTTATGACAATATAAATGCTAAAATGTAAATCGAGATTAATATATCAAATCCATGTTCAACTTTGTAACCTCAATCATATATAAATCAGAACATAGACTACATTTATATATTTAATAAACAAAAAATATAAAATAAATAACTAAAGTCCTAAAGTATTAAAAATATTTAATTTTGAAAACATATTTAAAAGAAATGAAAAATAGTTAAGAGTCCACTCATATATAAGGAGGGTATGCACTCCTATAATCTTTGATGTTGCTCAGGCTTCTCTCTCACATAATCAATACCTTTTATACATATTCCAATAATCACATTAATATTTATACCTCAAATAATAACAATATGTCCTATACGTATGATTACAATTATTAATTTTGAGTTTTCCTAATTGATACTTACTGATTGAGGCATAATTCCATTTCTAGTTATTTATTCGATTTTTATTAACCAAATTTATCACACCCCTAACTATAAGGCCCACACGTGACAACGATCATAGACCCTTGATATGTATCCTAACCCCAAAATGCATAAGAACTTATAAGGCATTAAAGGTACCTGTTTCTAACTAAAATCATTCATAACACCCCCAATATCCATTTCAACTATTCTAAACTCCAACAATTCACAATCTACACCTCATCCAAGTATATATATTATAAAACATCCACTGTCTCTCTAAGATATTTCAAATCATAGTTCACAAGACAGATACACATTCAAATTATAAAAATAACCAAAACACGATGTTTTATAAATTATTTTTCAATACTCAAGACACATAAATAGTATAATTGTTTACAAAATCCTCAGTGAATTTAAAATCTTAAACTATGAGTCTAGTATAAAGTTATACCTGAACGTTCTAAATTTTGATGCACTCACTACTATAAGATTCACTGCTTTAATCTTGAATTCACCTAAAATTAAAGTGTGAGGGGGGTGAGTATATGGATAAATACCTTATGAGTAGACATAAATAAAATAGATATATAAAATACTTAAAAAGTACATTGGTAAATAGCAGATACGATAAATACCAAGTACTTTATGTACCTGAAACTATAGCACAAAGTCCAAGAAAGAAACTTGCATACTCAAATAAGTAAATCATTATAGTTTTTTGCAAGAGTCTCAGAAATATTTATCTCATATCAAATCAAACAAATGTGCTCACATAAAACGATGAGTTCTCAAAACTTTCATTAATACAGAACTTTATTATTATATCAAACATTTCTATATCAGTATTAGAGTCAAATCATTTAATGCTACATAAATATAAAATACATTGCTTGGAAAAAAATATCATTCTTTTTATAAAACATTCACAGTAATTATCATTCAAAGTAATTAATAATCCAATATGAATAATAATATCTCTTCCATCATGTGTAATTTCATTCTTTAGGGCTTGGTTTATTATAATTGTTAGGATTTTACTCTTACTCAGTGATCTCTATCTCATTCTTTCTTTCATTATGTCATCTCATCTGTGTATACACAATGTCCTTTTTAAGATCTTACTATCAGTTAAGTATCTCTCTTTAAGGATTTACTCTTACCTAACTTTTTACATATCAAATTCATATCATCAGTTAGGTATCTTTCATTAAGGATTTACTATTACCTAACTTATTACATCTATGCTATTAGCTAGGTATCCTTTTTTAAGGATTTACGCTTACCTAAATAGTAATATATTATTGAGTAACCCTATATAATATAATAACTTTACATTCATTTTATTCCATTTTAATTATCATAATTCAAAGTAACTCCAGAAGTATTTCAGTTGTACCCATTCATGTCTCAAAGACTTACAAATCAATAACCAGCACATCAATCACCTCAAAACCGACAATCATCTAAACTAGGCCTAACCATAATCTCAAACATTCATTCTTCCATATTGGCAACAAGCTTCATCAATTCACTACAATAACCATTATCATTTTATATTCATAAAACAAAAGATATAATTCAAGATCATAAACACTATCATTTATCATAATCCATAGTCAATTGTAAAATCATAATATAATTCATTAAGTAAAATAAATGGTTAGTTATAAGGTGTTCACAAATTCATAATTGGCCTCATAGTCTCACATAACAATCAATCTCAATACAGACTCACATAACAATCAATCTCAATATAGACTATTTAGCCATTCATGTATAAAAAATGAATAATAAATCAATATTTAATTAAAACGGCAAATTTAAACCATATTTTTAGCTTTTTAAAACATTAGAACACATAAGTTTTATAACTAATTTAAATAAATGTGAAGCCATTGTAAAAAGGTCCACTTACACTTAGGAAGGGTACGAACGCCCTATAAATCTTCGCATTATACGTGCTTTTCTTTGAAACATTTAATGCCTGCTACATAAATTGATATTTATATTAATTTATATTCATCAAATGATAGCACAACAATTTTATATGCACCATTATACACACTAATCCCATATTTCTAAATTGATATCTATTTATTGCATTCGATCTATTTTTGGTTATTTATCTGAATTCCAACTATGAAATCCTATGACCAAGTTATAACTCAACAATTATCGATAATTCAACCATAATTTAGCTTTTAACTTACTGTCAAATATGGTTTCCACCAATCAAAATTTAATTTCTTACAATCAAGCCTTTAAACTACTAATTTTAACTTATAAATGTTGATTCCTATCTCACTTAGCTATCATTATACAAAATTATCAAATGAACAGTAAAATTCTAATATATATAATAGCTCTAATTTACAAATTCAATTCAAATATAAAATTAATGCTAGAAAAATGTTAATAATCTTACTGATAGGTTAAATTTAATCTTAGGAAGCTTTAATCCTCATTAGTTATAGAAAATCCCCTAGATGAATAGTAACCCTAATTTTCTTTGGGTTTATTCCTTGACTAAAACAACAAAACAAAGCTTGTAAAGCGCAAAGGGTGTTGAGTGCTAGTTATTTATAGTGGAAAATGAAAATTTAATTAATGAAATTATAAGGCGGTATGAAGATTACATAGAGGTAGAGAGTTGAGAGAGAGGAAGACATTATAAGCCATAAGTAGGAGGAAGAAATGAAGAGGATGAAGGCTTTATCCTTATTTATAAAGCCTATATAATTTACTAGAATGCCTTTGAAATTAAAGAAAAGAAAAAGATTTCAAAAGCATCAAATTTGGCATTTCAAGGAGAAAATATAAATCCAATGTTGGTTTAGAAGGCTTAGGGAAGACCAACCCTAAATCTAGCTTATAGTCTAACACCAATTTTCCCCTGATGGCTAGAACTGGCATCCAATCCAGTGTCGCTATAGGGAAAAGACCATAGGCTGGATAACCCTTGGATTCGTACCTTAGGTTCTTTTTTGTTTTAGTGCTTGCATTCCTCTGATTTCGATTTATTTTGTCTCTCATTCAACATTTAATTTACTTTAATTTCTTTTTATTTGACCATCCCTTTGTGCTCTTTAACGAGCAAAAATCAGTCAGCCAATTGCCTATCTCATTTAATGAGAAATTAGCTCTAATATTCGAGTATTCAATTGACAATTCAATAAAACTCTTTCCAAACTTAACCATTTATTGTCCAAATCTTCACAAATTTCATGTTTAACTTTGATACTATGTCCTATACTCATTAATCACACTCATATAAGGTTTATGTAAAAATGATGAAAATGCCCATAGGCAACAGAATGACCAAAACCCCTAATTAGAGAAATAGGGTGGTACAACTCTACTCCCTTTAAAAAATTTTATCCTTAAAATTCAACATAACTTATCAGGGGAACAAATATGAAAAATGTTGTCACATTAAATTTTTGGATTCCCATCTAGGTGCTTGGTCTTTTAATGTTACCCCTATTATATAGTCAACTATAGTACACTTTAATTGTTACCAAACAACCTTATAGTTTTCTTACTCACAACCTAGGCTAGATACAATTCCTTTCGATTAATAATCTTTATAATAACTTCAGACACAGCCTTGAATTTAACTTGTATAGTTGTTAAAGCCACCATTTGCTCAAGAGAAGGCTTCTAGTTAGCAATGCACCTCTCAAAAGGGGTTATGAATCTAGTGGGTGTTTCACTTTTCTCAATCTTTAGAACTCTAATTTCCCTTATTGATCACTAACTCAATTGATGCAACTATATAAAAACTTATGGTATTAACACTTCATCCTTACTGTTACAACTAACGTATTCTCTGAGCTTTATTATAAACTCCTGTACACTTCTCATTCTTCCATATTTTCTTTATTATAGTTACCTAACTTATCACCGAACAAATTCTCTTATTTAACTATTCTAACAACTTCATCCATCTTATCTAAAACTTTACATATTCGAATCCTTGCCATCAATTGCTTCCAAATATTTGATATTTGCAAGACATATACTTTCATATATGCCAACATGATTCCTTCTTGTATATCCAATTGTTTCTAATAAAAGAAATCAAAGCTTAATCAAGTTAATAATATCACAATCAAATACCATTGATGGTTAACAATATATCGTAACCTTTCCCCTAATAACAAATAAAAGTATTTTAGAATACCTCATTTATTATTGATTATTAGGAGAGGTTATTTTTGCCCTTATAAAAGAAATCAAGGTATACAAGAGCAGCGAAGGAAATCAAGATAAACAAGAGCAGCGAAGGAAATCAAGATAAACAAGAGCAGCAAAAACAAAAATTTTTCATTTTCTTCTAAGGATCCATGCGATAAACCAAGTGTCTCATTAAAAACAAGTTTAAAACTTATTTTATGAACCACAAGTACAGATCTTTAAACTTGAGCCTTTATAGTATCCACACGAATAGGATGAATCAAATTCTGAGTGTTATCTCTGTGTTTTGTTTCTATTACGTTTTTCTTTCCTTAAAGAAAATTCAAATCAACCCTAGGCATTTTTATTTATAACGCAATAAAAGGCTCTTTTTATATTGTGTTTTAGGGTTAGGGTATAATGATAAAATAAGCCCAATATTCATATTGGGCTTGGCCTTACTCTTAAGGCTCAAAATGATGTCCTAGTGAAATATACCTAAAAGAGGAGATAAGTTGGGTTTTAATGCAGATTTTAAAATGTAATAAAAATAGCTTGAATAATGAAGATGAAAGTGTGAAATAAATGCAGCAAAACAGTGACAATAATGAAGAGAGAGAGTGAGATAGACAATTTTTATAGCGGTTCAGCTTTCAACCTACGTCCACTCTTCTTAGGTGGAATCCACCCACTCTGAGGTATCACTATTATCTTGGTTTTCAACTAGGTTAAGAGAAACCCAATACAACTTTTTTTTTGGCAAAGGATAGCTTGTATACTTATCTTTATAAGGATGATAAAAACCCAAAAAATAATTTTGCTTCCTATTCAAGTAAAGCATAACCCAAGATTATGATATACAAAAATGAATATTGAAATCTCTCAACAAATTAATTTTTCAATGAGTTCTCTGTTTTACTTTCTCTTTCTAAAAGGTATACAAAGAGTAATTTTCAGAAAGATGAATAACTCGATGCAAAAAATCCAATAGAATAGTTCTACTCAAATTCACTTTTTTGATGATTGCTTGTTCATTGAGTTCTTATTTAAATCTGGTCAATTTTATACTTTGAGTTAATGTGTACAATGGTTCTCTGAATCTACCATTAATGTATGCATTAAATGCTACAAACTAACCGTTGAACCTTGAAAAACACAAAAGGTATCGATACTTTGATAGTCTTCTCTGGGATTTCATGATGCTCTCATTGCATAGTTTTACTCATCTTTATAAGGATAATAAAACCTAAAAAATAATTTTGCTTCCTATTCAAGTGAAACTTAACCCAAGATTATAATGTACAAAAATGAATACTGAAATCTCTCAACAGATTAATTTTTTAATGAGCTCTTTGTTTTACTTTCTCTTTCTAAAAGGATGTACAAAGAGTAATTTCCAGAGAGATGAATAACTTGATGCAAAAAATCCAATATAATAGTTTTACTTAAATTCACTTCTTTGATGATTGCTTGTTCACTGAGTTCTTATTTAAATCTGGTCGATTTTATACTCTGAGTTAATGTGTACAATGGTTCTCTGAATCTACCATTAATGTCTGCATTAAATGCTACAAACTAACTGTTGGACCTTGAAAAACACAAAAGGTATTGATATTGTGATAGTCTTCTCTGCAATTTCTTAATGCTCTCATTGCATGTTTTGATACTTGTTTAAAAGGTATCGATACTTGGTTTGATTGCTTTCTATGTACATATCATTGACGTTGTATATATTGATACTTTCTCAAAAGAGTGTTGATACTTTTCTGCATTTTGAATCTCACGTTTTGTCTTCGAAAGATTGTATCGATACTTTTAACATCTGTGACTGATAGGTATCGATGCACTCGAATGATTGTATCAATACTTTCTTAAAAGTATTAATGCTTTTAACATCTACGACAAGTTGTATCGATATTTTGACTTGACTTGACTTGACTATATCGATACTTTATAGAGTTTTAGCCCTATACATCCTTGGACAAATTGTATCGATACTTTTGTAAGAGTATCGATATGTTGAATGCCTTGTCTTTGATGTATTGATACCTTTACGCAATGTATCAATACTTCTGTATGACGTATCGATACTTCAGCCTTCCCAAAGTCTGATGTATCGATACTATAGCCTTTTATGAATATAAACATGCACTTAGACAACTTTCTCAACAAACTGACTTATATGTGCAGTATTATCTAATTTAAATAAGTAAATTAGCTTTAGTTCATACAATAATTAATTCATAATTAATTGAAACAAAGATTCATTCACAAATTAATTTAATCATGTATTTAAATATATTTTGTTCATTATCAAAAACACAATAACATATCACAACATTCATCTTGTGCATTGCCTTACTCTTAAGGCCCAATTTATTTAATAAAGTTTTAATCACTATCCTTAACTTAACTTTATTAAATAGATCTAGCAAAACCTTAATCAATACAAAGTTTTCACGAACTAAGATAAATTCATCTCATGAATTTATACTTTCAATTTTTCTCATTCTAACGTGCAACCAAATGAGTTCCCGTAATATTGGTAGTGATATCAAAATCTAATTTTAATTTCACAAATCATGAACGGTGTCTAGTAACACATCAAGACCATCCAAGTGATAAGAATGTGAATGGTTTGATATCATATTTTATCCCATAACCAATGTTACCATGTAGTTTTAATCTATTTGTCCTTGATATCTTAATTGAACACGATGCATGGATTGTATCATCCTCGTAAAGTTCAATCCTCATATTTCTTTGATATCCTAATTATAATTATTTGATCAAGTAAGTCAATATCACATATTAATTCATTTAAGCATGGCCATGTATTTTAATAATCATACTCAATCAAAGGAGTCCAAAGATATCACTTTCGTTATATAGAAGGGACAAATTCTATCTTGATCAAACATATCTCTCTACACGATTCATGATATATCCAACTATTTTCTTTATAGTCTATATTGTTATGGATGATGTTTGAAAACATCAAAATATATCACTCACTATATTAAGATCACATACATCATTGTCACTATGAGAATCGCTTATGACACTCATATAACAATCCATATAGCATTCTCATGGTAGGTCAGTCCAATGCATTAGTTCACTAACTTGTACCTATGTGTTGACTTTATATCTTATATCATGATACATCTCATGTCACATCAATCATTACACATACTAGTCTTAATGTATTATTGTTGTCCTATCCACAATATACTAGATTAAGGACATTTTAAGAATAGTGTTCAATTAATTGAACCTACTATTCTAAAGGTATTATTATATTTATTAAATACATAGATATGTAATAACGAAATATATATAAAGCACGACTTGTTGCGAAGGGGTACACTCAGAAACAAGGGTTGGATTATGAGGATACCTTCTCACCCGTGGCTATACTTAAATC
>JAVXUL010065171.1:0-10075 GCA_035590515.1 Trichilia minutiflora
GATTTATGCGTATTTATATACATTTGAAGTGTTTGAGGCCTTGCTTTGTTTAATATGAAGTTTGGGTGTATGTTTGGATGGATTTTGTTTGGAAGTGTTTTGGAAACAGGTTTTGTGATAGCCTTATAGGCCTGCAGGTTGTATTCTGTGTGATTGAGTACACCCTGGAGGCCTGTGGCGATTGTCACGTGTGGGTCCCACTGGTCGGATCGTGACATATGATAAATCATATGGAAGTGTGTTATCAATGATTTGTCTTAGATCTAAGATATCAATCTCACTACTCGGTATAGATGCACATGATTTATATGGTATACAAGTACGAGATTAATCACATCTTATGCAAGAAGCCAATTTGATCATGGGTTATTTATATTAAAAAAATGAATGATTATCAATATAAGATCCGTTTACTTAATATAAAGAATTTCGAGGTTCTGTTGACTCGATCCAACTTCAAGTTTTCAGTCGAACATTGATAAACATTTAAAATCAAAATTTTTGACAAACGTCTGAAGTCAAAGTCTTTAACCAAAACACTTAATAGTTATATGAAAGAGTTTATGGCATATTGATCATTATTCTGAGTAGTGATTGAGTTTTAAGGTTTTGACATTCGTGAACTCTAACTTGATCAGGATTAGACTAACTGAATGAATGGTATTCACATAAAATGTATATCATGTATAAAAAGTTTCGATGAAGTCCTACTTCATTATAGTTTAGAGACTATAACATATTGTTAAATATTAACTATAGTCGTTGAGTATCAAATAGCTAGATTTCGACTCATGATTAATACTACAATAAACTCAAGAAATCGCAATAAATAATTAGTACTTATTTTTTCTATGAGAGAGAGTAAATATTATCTATAAAAGTGCTAATACGCTCGGAGATAATATTAGGTCAAAAAATATAATCAGATTATATATTAAATAGTTTAACAAATACGAGAGCTTGAGAAATTGACTCAATTATAACTTAGAATAAGTTAGAATATTTTGTTAATATTTAAATATAAAAATAGAATTAAAACTATATTGATCAAAGGAGGTTTGACCAAATTAGGGACCTATTTATCATATTTTTAAAATATTGAGGCCTAAGTGAAATTTTATCTTTACTATTACAAAACTTGTTTGACAAGCTTTAAGACTTATTTATTTTTGATATTATTATCTCAGGCATTTAAATAATTATGGTAAACATTATATATAGGGGGCAAGTTTCCAAAATTATAGTTTATGCCATAAATTTCATAAATTTTGGTAAAAGCTCTCTCCATTTCTCTCTAAGCTCGATCATAGCAAGAAATAGTCATTAGGGTTTTGATTCTTAGAGACTTTATTGATTTGGAGTTAAATCTTTATCAAAAAAATCCTAAGGTCAAATATCTATGCCTTGTTTTTCAAGTTTTTGACATATTTGCCATATTTTGTGATTTTTACATTCTAAACCTACCATGCCCCTACCCTAGTCGGCTACGTGGCAATCGTTGCGAATTTCAGCAATATATTCTATCAATTATAATACAATCCTAGAACACGTAAGGTATTAGTACCTATTTTTGAAATCCATTTTCAAATATAACAAAGTATGGAAGATTTTCAAGTATAATAAAGCATATATCCAAATAAAAAATCATACTTTCATATATCACATTATATTAAAATTTTGTTTCAATCCATATTAATACAACAAACTCATCATTTTCACAAGGTAAAGAAAGTCAAATAAAATTTATTACATTTATTCTGTTTAGTGGACCACATTACAAACATATGAGTCGAGTACCTAAACCCTTGCTGAAACCTTTGTTTAGCCACATTACGTCTGCACACGATTACACTAACCTGAAATGACAGAGTGAGGAGTGAGTGTTTAGGAAAATACTCAATGAGTAGATAACAAACACAATAAAAACATAAAATCCATGGGTTGATTACGAAAATCCCTCATATTCATAAAAATCAATCATAAGTGAAATGTGGCATAATGAAACATGACTAGAAAGTCGGTATAAATTCAAATCTATAATCCCTTTGTCTCTAGGATCCCATCCACTCCTTCTAAGTTGTATGATTGATCCGTAACCTGGTATGGGTATATGTGCTCAAATAAATACATGAACCACGTATTATAAAATATGGATATGTTGGATTCCACTCATCTTATCCTGGACTGCATGATCAATCCTTATTTCTGTGTCTATTGAATTTTACCTACTCTACACGAGCTGCATGACTAATCCTCACCCTTATGCAAATCAATAATAATTGACACACAAAATCACAAAACCAATAGTTGAGGCTCACAAAACCAAATCAAAATCAATGACACTCAAGGCCAAAACCAAGCTCAAAAGTACACAAGGCTAAAATCGTCATTAATGGCTCACAAGATCAAAACATTATTCATAGCTCATAAGGCGAAAATCACAATCAAAGACACGCAAGGTCAAATCAATATTAAACGGTACCCAAGGCCAATACAATATAAAACGGCACACAAGACTAAATAACAGCAATGGCACCCTAACCATTATATATATCAACTATACCACAATTAACATTACATCATTAAAAGCAATATTTTTAGTTGGCCTCCAGCCTCAAATCTATAACAATAGACATATTATAAATATCATCAATGGATATTATCCATAAAAGACCTCTGACCTCACATTCATGATAGTAAATAGGTCACAACATTCCTAATTCTACCACAAGTGAGGGACCAACTCGGTCATCACAAAACTGTATATCCAACGCCTCCTCATATGAACTATATATATACGTATCTATAAACTATACCATCTCAAGCATAATAAATATATAAATCCTTATAAATAACATTTAAAGAGGTAAAAGAAAAGAAGTGTATCTCTTCATAGCTCTGGGATAGAAAACCATCCTTTGGATGTCTCCTTTGCATCGGAGACTCCTTAACCTCGATTGTTACACCTGGATGCACATATATATATACAGATTCAACGATCTATCACATAATATACTCATATCATGCAATCCATGATTATGCTTTTCTCTCTCTCTCTCTCTCTCTCTCTCTCTCTCTCTCTCTCTCTCTCTCTCCCCCACTGCTAACGTACTAATCGATTACATTCTTACTTTATTTTGAATCATTCTTAGTTCTTTCAACACCATTATAAGCTAAAAAAATCATAATTTATGAATTCATTTGATAAATTAGAAAATCTCTAAATTCTAAGGTTTTTGTAAATAGTAACCTAACTACCTATTTCTTGATCTATGCAAAATGATAACTCAAGATAAACAGATAAATTGAGTGATAAACTTACCTGAACTGATAGGTTCTGAGTCCCTTTTTACTTAATTTTTTCTCTTCGATTACTGTTCACCCACGATCCTTCTCTTATGATTTCTCTCTATTCGATGAGTAGAACTCTAATTAGAAGGGGTTCCTGAGCCCTAGTGTTGCTTCTGAGGTCATTCTAAGAGAGATGATAGAGTTTGATAGAGATTTAGGTGAGATTTGTTTTTGATAAAGAGAGAAGAGAAGTTACAGGTGAGAGAAAAAAGGGAAACAAAAAATGGGGAAGATGAGCCCCTGACTTTTGTATATATAAAGGCCCTGAAGTGATCAAAATACCCTCAAATTAAGGCTTTTGAGCTCATCACGTCTTCAAGTATCGATACTTTCTAATGAAAAAGATCGTTCAGGTCCTTTTTATGTTAATATATCAATACTTCTATCAGAAAGTATTGATACCTTCCTTCCCAGAGGTTACCCCTGTCCATAACGTCACAAAGTATCGATATTTCAATCCCAAGTATTGACACTTTCTGTCGAATATGGGTTCCAGGTCCAAAAGTATCCCGAGTATCAATACTTCTAAATTTTACTGTTTATCATGGCTGTAGAGTATTGATACTTTTTTTTCTTAAAGTATCGATATTTTAATCCCGTTGTTCATCACTATTCACAGAGTATCGATATTTTTCCCAAAGTAGCAATACTTTTCACCTTGCGCTTGCGTATCGATATATCCCGCAAGAGTATCAATATTTCTAGTCCTCCAGAGCCAAGTATAAATACTTCTTGTCTTTTTTTCTAAATTAGGACTGTTACTTAAAATAACCATAACTTTTAACCTAGATATCCTCACGAAATCTATAATATATCAATGGAAAGCTTTCTTCGAGCTCTATAAAAATGATAGGAATTTTTTTTCAATTGGAGATGATTTTGAAGTTAAAAATTCAATTTTTTATTATAAACTCATTATTCTATACCACGTATATCCTCAAAAATAATTTCAAACTAATACACCCTCTAATGTATGATCCACACACAACAACATGCATAAAATCTCATAAGGGATTTACTATAATGCCCATAAACTTAAGGGACAGGTTTCACAAAACCTAATAATGAGTTAACGATCATACCTATTCATTAGTTGGTTCTCAACTTCAACTTTAAAAGTTTTAAAAACATCCAGTGATTGAGACTTCTAATGAATCAAATATAGGTAGCCATAACCAAAATAATCATCTATTAACATAATAAAATACTGTTGACCATTCTAAGAAATCATAGGGCATAGTTTGTAAAAATCAATATGAATTAGTTCTAAGACGTGTAAATTTTTATTAGCACCTAATTTTCTTAAATGTGTTCCTTATTGAACTCAATACAGACTTGGAAAGCTATTAAATCAAAACCATCAGATACAACTCTCTCTATTCTCTGTTTAGAGATGTGACCTAAATATTTGTGTCATAATGCAATCCTCATTAGTTAAGTTTCATTTTGTACTTGAGAACTAGTATGTAAGGTTTCATTATATAAAGTAATTGGATCTAAAAAATATAGATTGTCATTTATAGATAAAAAATCAATACCAACAAGATTTAAATTTTAAAAAAGACTAAATTTATTTATTTCAAATGAATAAGAGTAACTAGATTTGTCCAAACAAAATAAAAGCCAAATTCCATCTAAATGACAGTACAACAAAAGTATCTTTCAAATCTAAATAAAAACCAGTTTTGAACTATAACTTAAAGGTCCTTATAGCTTCAACTATAACTAATTTACCATCACCCAAAAAGATGTGTCTTTCAAGATCATTTGGCTGCCGACTTATCAGACAACCCTGTATAGTCACATTTATGTGAGAAATAACACTAAAACCTATCCACTAAGTGTATCTTGGTACAAAAGTTAAATTAACTTTAAAACAAACCAAAGTGAGAAGCTTCCTTTCTTAATATGTCAAGAGGTGTACTTAGGACATTCTTTCTTCATATGTCTACCTTTTCTTATAGAAATAATAGGTAAATTTCGAATCCTATTTCTTTTGCCCTTTTTTTTGTGATGTCTAAATCACAACTTCTTTCTGTTTTTCCTCTTTTTATCCTTAGAGGATGTTGTCAAATGAGCATTTTTTGGCTAGTCTACTTTTAGTCTTTCCTTTTTTTTACACACAATGAGAAATAAGCTCATTGAGAGGTCATATCTTCTATTAAGTGTTATAACTTACCTTGAATTGGCTATATTATCCAGGAAAAGAAATGAAAACCAAATGCATGAGCAAGTTATCAAGCAGCTCTAACTTTAATGTCTTTAATTTTGAAGCAATGTAAGACATCTTCGTGATGTACTCTTATATTACCCCTTTCTTTATATGTCATTGAAATAAGTTTAGATAATAGTGTACTTGTTTTAACCTTTATGCTCTTGGCAAAAGGCTTTTCTAATTCCTTAAGGAACTTCTTCGCATCATCCTCATCAGATATAGCGCTCTTGAATGTTTTTGGAATTGCACATTTCATGATCATAAGACTCATATTATTAAAAGAGTTCCACTTCTTAAACTCCCTCTTATCCTCAATGGAACTTTTTATCTATGAGAGTAGGGTATCATTCCGTTCGTAATGCAAACTGCGAATCCATACAATTGAGAACAATCATAACGTTCTCTTTCTAATTCTTAAAATCTATACCATTCAGCACTGGGATTGAATTGATATTTATAGATATTAAAAAAGCAACATTGACTGAATAGAGAATAAGACAATAAACATTAAGGTCTCAGTAATTTTATCCATGACAAAACATAATAAATAAATTTAAGTGATGGTGTGTCCCATAACAAAAAACCTAGTATAACATTGATATTTAGTTTTTGGACAAAAATATTAACTGTAAGTAGTATTGTCAAAATTAAATATTGACAATAAATTCTATCAAACAATAAACCTTTTTGGATCAATTTATTATTTACATGGAATACTTAATAATTATCACATATTTATTACCACAAGTGTGTACAGAATTCGGTTAAATACTGACCTTCCTCTGGATCGGTCAATAATCATATAAACTACATACCCATAATCATCTCGATGTTCCAAAAATAAATTGATTTACACAAGAGAGGCTACTTTGGTAGCAATTAACTCAATCAATTTATTTTAAAACATTAGACATACATAAAAATTATACCAAAACTTAAATTTAATTATAATAGGATAATACATTTTTCTTATGGTTTCTTACAATCAAGCATTCCTCAGTATAAGTCCTACATGATTAAATATAATAGACAGTACTATACCGCTCTATTATAGTCTATACATAGTAAACCTAAAAAAAGTGTCACGAGTACTAGAGTGGCCTTCTCCTTAAGCACTCATCTACTTAGAGTTCGGGGTCACCTCATGTATGTGTGTAAGTGTAAAAAAAATTCTACAACCAAATTGCATAAAAATCTATTATTTGGACTTAAATGATATTTTATACATAAAAGGATCAAACGAAATTTGTCATAGAATGACTTAAATGAAATTTATCATACAAGGACTAAAACAAATTTGTCATACAGGGAATTAAATAAAATTATACAATTCAACATATTTAGGATTTTAGCAATTTTTTTATTTCAGCCATTACTTTCAAGAGATTTATACAAGTCTAATTAGCCATCAATTTCATGAATACACAAATTTTACAATAAAAAATCTATCTTTATGACCCTAAATTTTTAATCAATGTTAAATAAATATATCAAAAATCAATCAAAATACGAAAAATTTAATGATTCATGATAATATTTTAAAATAAAATTTTTATCCTAGACAACCTTTGTGGCAGAAATCAATTCAAAATGATATTTAATAGTTTAAACACGTAAACTCTGATACCATTTGTTAAATCTATTAGATCTTAATGTAAATAATTATATACAACTAAGGATTAAATATAAATTATTAGACAATCATTTATAAATTAAAAATAAAGAGAAAATACGTATAGGAATCCATCCTTAATAAAACAAGTTCTTAGACTTTAATATCTTCTAATAACTAACTCTAGAATTGCTTAGGATTGATTGCTTCTAAGTTTGGATTCGTAGTCGTACTAATTTGCTCTGTAATGAAGTACGACAAAATGACCATCTGAATCTGATTTAAGGATTACAACCCTAATAATGTTTTTTATATATTAAGTCAATTAGGTTCCCATAAACCCTGATTGGCCTATACTATATTTCTGTACATTAACAGTTCATATTTAATAAATGTTTCTAGGGTCCTTATATAAGATTACTTAATAATACTACTCAATTAAATGGTATACAACATAATTGTTATTTAATATTTTAGCTCATATGTAGAAAATTAAAACTAACAATTTTATTTTCCAACAATTGTGAGTTTCAAGCCACAATACTTCAATACGTGAGGAAGCCTCGTTGAGATGTATTCAAGGTTTGGCCCTTTGGTGTTTGAAATAAGACATCCCTTGATTACAAAGAAAGATTGAGACGTTGTAAAAGATAAAATTCTTAAATAACCAATAATTTAAGCTCCTTGATTTTCTTTTTCAATAAATTTTCCTTGTGAGTTCCAAAACACTTCTGAAATTAGAAACACTTGGAAGATTTATGAATAGTTCTAGCAATTGAAGAATGGGATCGTTTGAGAGCATGTAAAAAGAATAAGACTCCATTTTTCTGTCAAGAAAAATCTTCAAATTAACTTCTCCCCTCGTATATTTTGTTTTAACAGACGGGAGTCGCAAGTGCATTAGATACATTATGTAGGCAGTCCTATGGAGAATCCACATGCAACGCTCCATGTTTGTACTTTTCCTTGTTAGCATACCTCTTTCTTTCACCTGGGCAAACACAAAATCCATTCTAATTGCTGCTCATCAAGATACCCATATAGCAGAAGAAGTAGGATTTTATGCTCGTTTCATGATCCCTTGTTTTTTCATATTCGGCATTCTTTAGTGCCGTATCGGATTCTTATAAACTCAAAACATTGTGTTTTCAATGATGACAAGCTCTGGAATTACAACATTACTGCACATTCTCGTGTGTTGGATTTTGGTATTCAAATCTGTTCTCGGAAGCACAGGAAAAGCTCTACTAGATGCGATCTCTTACTGGATTAATGTGTTGTCATTAGCTATTGTTAAGGGATTTTACTGAGTCCCAGCCAAGTGGCCCAGGTCTACCTCCACGCCCCTGTCCAAACCCACTACATGCACACATCTAGCAAGTTCCATTATATGGTGTCGTTCTGAGAGAATGATCAGGCCAACAGTAAGATAGTCTACTCGCCTCGGGTGTTATAGCCGAAATGACCGGTCGAGAGCTATTCTTCGAAGACGTTCTCCGTCAACTTATATTCGGGTCAGAGCTTTCAACAACATGTTTAATTAAGGTCGAGGGCTCGGGGATGACGTAGCAAGAAACAGAAGGAACTGCGTCACGGTTTCCCACGCCCTCTAACCTTGTGACAGGTCACCCTGGGCATGTCAGCCATGCAATAACGTGTGTCCTTGGGACCGTCATTTGGCCATTATAACCTGCCAATTCACCATCTCCTATATCTTATCACTATTCTTTTCCACCAAAGAACTACGTGTGACTTGATCCCCTCACCCACCGAAAGAAAATCAAGGGAGAGAAGTGTCAAAGACCCGGTGGGGAGAGAGAGAGAGACGGAGGAACCAGAGGAGAAGAAAGAAGAACAGAGGGAAGAAAGGGGGGTACGTAAGCAGCTTGGGTTTTTCCCCAAGTTCAGTCACAAATACAACCAAAACCGATCATCGCCTCAAGTTCGAGGAAGGGAAGAAGAAGAAAACATGCTGATGTAGGAAGAGTCACCGTGACATTTTCTTACATAATGTGGAAAAACTTGGAAAGGATTTTTAAAGGATGCCTTCCACAATATTTTCAATTTTGTTTGACTTGCTATTCCTTCGGCTTTTATGGTCTGGTAGGCAATATGGCCATATAAAAGGAGGTGTTACTAAATTTTCGTGTATTTCTTTGTTACCTGAGGTCTAAGTGCAGTTTGCTTTCATTTTGAACAACTTGGAGATGTGATCTTCTAAATTGATGGTTCTCCTCTGTGGTACAGATAGAGACATCCGTGATTTCAAGAGGTTTCTTTCCTTGTTTATGAAATATTTAGGTGTTTTTTTTTTTTTAAATTTCGTATTTGAAATTCTGTATTGATTCCTTGTCCATAATTTAATTTTTCCTGCCTTTGTACTACTGAAACAGTTTGGATGATCACTATGTACTTAGTTATTAGTATAATTAATAATAATAAATAATGTAAATAAAGTGAAAACTAATATTATCATGCCATGTTAGTTTATAAACATAAACTTATACAAAGAATTATTCTTTATTTATTTATATAAGAGTCTACTGTCATTATTGTATTATTATCTATTTAAATTTTCTACAATAAATTTAATTATATATTTATAACTCTTTAATATTAAAATTTATCAAATATTCATATTCTATTTTTAAAATTCACAGCATTTTTAATGGTATAGTTTACCAAAAGCTCAATCACTTTTTTAGCAACTGATTGTTGTATTAGTATAGCAGTAATAACTTTTTCTTAAATAGAAATATTTTCAATTTGACACTTACCATAGAGTAGAGGTTTCTAACGGGCCGGGTTGGCCCGCGAACCGGCCCGACCCGGCCCGTTACAACCCGGGCCCGAACCGGCTCGGAACACTGTTCATACGGTTCCGGGCCGGTTCGGGC
>JAVXUL010065192.1:0-10075 GCA_035590515.1 Trichilia minutiflora
AAGAAGCAGAGAAAGATAGAAAATGGATCAATGCAATGAAGGAAGAACTCAACATGATCGAGAAGAATCAAACTTGGAATTTACAGCAAGCAATGCAAGGAGGAGTGTTGATTATTTGCCTTAGCTTCTGCAAATTAATGTCCATGTTTGATTTGAAGAAGTCAAATTACTTCAGCCAGATTTTAAGAATTTGTTGCTTATAGAAGTTATGGCTATCAATTAACATTTATGTCCTTTAGCAAATATTTATGCTCATCAGTTATGTTTTCGTATTTAAGCACATTTATATCCATCAGTTATGTTTTATTTTTGTATTTAAGCATATTTATATTTATACTCGTCAGTTATGTTTTATTTTTGTATTTAAGCACATTTGGTTTTAATGAGAATTATTCCTTTACTTCAGCATAAAAACCTTTTCTGATTTTCATATATAACCTCTGTTTAAAAACCAACAATTAATTATTAAACAACCTTATCTACCAATCTATTGAGTGAACTGATGAATTGAAACCAAAGAGGAAAGAATCAAACAGATGGTAAACAAGAAACAAAACCTAGAACAATGCACAGAATAGGTATGTGGTTCAGCATTTGAGGCCTACATCTATGAAGAATAACGCACATTATCGAATTTTTTATTATCTTAGGCTTCAAAATGAGCTCTCATACACCCTCTAACTCTCAAAGATGAAGGAGAACCAATTAACTACATATTCACCAGAAACCATCCTTTAATACCCTGCATTTTTCCAGAATTCAATTATAACTGAATTCCATGTCAGCACTCAGGGCAATTCTATTCTCTTATGTCTGTGACTCAATCTCAGATGTGCATTCTCTAAATCACCGATGCTAACACATACACATAGCAATCATCATTCATGTAATTAACAAGAACCCGCAGTTTGATGTAAGTTTTTGACATATGATTTTTAAAATTTAAATTCTTTTAAGTGCTTGTTTGATAATACTTTTCAAAAATAAAAATAGTTTATGTCATAATTTTGAAAATAAATTTATTTTTGGTAAAAAAATTTGAAATGCTTATTTCATAATCTATTACCTTGTGGCTGTAGCTTTTAGAAGTGAGGGGTAGTTTTTAGTAAGCAGTTTATCAATTATTTTAGTAATGTAATTAATATAATTTTCAAAATTTTTATTATAAGCTCATTATTTTTAGTAAAAAATAATTATATCTTATATTTTCATAAATTGTACTTATATTATATTAAAAAATTTATCAGGACAAACACCTTGTAAGTTATTTTATTTTGAATATTGGTCTTTTTTAACTTATATATAACTTCATATTTCAATTCAAATTTCTAAAATTTTCTTATATCATCCAATAAAACTGAATGCTTGGCTTGATTTGGTCCAATAATAACCCATCTCATATTTTGATCTAGCGAGAATTAATAATAAATTGCAGGCGAACATATTGCAAAACTAATAACCTTATATACATAAGTATGCAAGTATGTGATATTACGCACGAATCAATTGGCATATGCAAGACAAAAAAAAAAATTAAATCTTACACAAGAAAATATTTGACTCTTCCCAGAGCACCAAAATAGATGTTTAATTCACTTGGATATTGAATTAATTTGTAGGATCATTTATGATAAGGTTAATTGAATGCTCAAAAGACTCAAAACATTTACTGTATATATTGAATACTATGCTTCTTGTGATTATGTAACTTCATGCCAAAGTTTCACATCTTTGCCTTTTCTTTTCAATTCATTTAGTGGATTTAACTTGAATTTGAATCCAGTCCCATTAGATAATAAATAAACAACACTAAGAGAACAAATAATTAAGAAAGCAATAGTTCATGATAATTAAGCAAACAAAATCATCACATGGAAGCACAAAGAGAAAGCAAATAAGCATGCTTTAAGTGGGTAATACTCACTATTACTTGGAAAAATTAGTAATAGAAAATAATAGACTGGATATTACCACCCCAGAAATAAAAGAAATTTAATCTCTTACACCAACTCAATTTAATACACACACAAAACTGCACTGCTCTTACTGATATTTTCACTGTCAACCATTGAATCAGAGTAGCTCCAAAGGCAACAAAGTAGTGAAAATGCCAATACCTAAAATCGTTGGCCTTACCAATAACATCCTTAAATGGCATGTAACAAGCACTCATCCAGGAATTCTCCACTAGGTCCTTCATGAATGATTGCACTGACAGATCAAAACCATGGAATGAGATTGGGGAATCAAAGTGATGACGTTTTTGATCGTTTGGGTACTCGGGGAAAATTGATAGCTACATGGAACCTTTCCCGCATGAAGCTTTGAACTAAACACCAAAAGCAAAGCTAGAGAGAAAACAGAATCCTTGGTCAGAGAGTGAAAGGTAAGTTCAAGAAATTGAAGGAGTTCAATCGTAGTTTTTGAAAATTAAATCAGTACTTCTAAAAAACCAATGACCTGAAGTCAAGCCACGATTGTTCTGCAGTCTGTTTAATTATGAACTAAGCAAAAACGAATGCAGAGTTTCAGTCAGAAGCCAGTAGGGTTACATTTCTTGGGTAAGAAAATGAAATATACATGTTTGTTCATGTTGGGTATATATTCAAATGGAACTCGAAATCATTTCCAAGTTTGAGGAAATAAAAGCAAGTGTACTGAAATTAGGACGGCAAAGGAATCATAAAAAAGTAGTGCTCCACACTTGTGCATTTGTATCACATAAACCTAAGCCAAAAAAGAAAGAGATTTGTTTGTGATTGAGTTAAGATTATTGGATAGTAGATAGGACAAGTTCACTATTTCAGGTTCCCTACATCATAAGCAGTTTCTCCATGTTTCTATTTTCATGAAAATATACATTACTTGAGAAGAAAGAAAATGTCCAGAGATCTACTTTTTGACCACATCATATATGATGTTGAATTATTGATGACGCCTGACATATTCATTTACTTTTAAGGAAGTATAATCCCCATCTCTTCTCTCTCTCTCTCATACGGACACAGACACAGACAAAAACACACATTTATGAGATGTGGATGAGATTGAATCACCATGCGTTACATTACCTATTAACACTGGGATAGATCAATTCCAGAACAATATGAGAGAAGAAAACAAAAGTTTCGAAATCTTAAGTTCGGCAAATGTGCCAAAGCCCAATCTTTTTTCTTCTGATTCATCAAAATTTTCAAGTAGAAACAGATGGATTCAGGCAAATAAGTAATAACACTGTCAAAGATTCCACAACCGGGAAAAAAAACTCAGAGTTTTAAGCTTTAAAGGCCATATTGTATGCAGAAGTTCAAGATCTCTCCCTCTTTCTTTCTCATATTGTAATTCTATTGTATTCGAAGTAGAATGAAAACCCTAGGTAGTAAAAAGCTAGGGTTTAGTCCCAAATTAACAAAAGAGAAAGATGGCGTCGGGATATGTATAAAAATAAGCGAGGTTCATCAACACTGTAAACAGCAGACAATGATGTTATAAAAACCCTAAATAAACAGATATAATATTATTACCACATGATAAACAGAAAATAAGAGAGTGATTCAACCAACAAAAACCGTATGTACAGCAGGTTGACGACTGCCAAAGCTCAATCACCAAAGCACCAGGAAGGATCTTGGACTCATCAAAATGTACCGAGACACAAAAATTCTATTCGTTAAAATGTCAAAACCAAAACAATCTAATGACTTATAATTTCACAAAATAAAAAAAGGAAAACACAAGAATCAATACAACACTATACAGAATCGTAGCAAATACAAATATATACAAAAAAGCTAATCGCAGAAACCCAGATAAGCCAAAATCATGGACAGGGGGATAACTTACCTTTTCTAGGGATTGAACAAGGGAAACCCTAATAGCCATCTGAGCACAGTAGTGGAAATATATAGGAATTCAAGTAGATTTAGAATTTTTCATGATACCAACAACGGGTGAAACTGCCACATGATCTGATCCTTCTTCAACAAAGGAGGAAGGTTAAGATCACGCTGGCAGCTTCATCCGATGGTGGTTCACGAGAAGAGAATGTGCACCCTTTCGTAGGGTACACAGCATAGTATCTAAACTCTAAACACACTGCTTAAAGGTGATGATGAATTGAAGAGAAGAGAGGATAAAGGGTGTATAAATAGATGGACGAGAGAGCATTGAAAAGTAATTATGAATTTTATGTAATATTTTAATTTGATAGAATATAGAAACGACTGAAAAGCTAAAATAAAAAATAATTAAAAACGAACAAAATAAGTTATGTAATCGTGGTCCCAAGTGATGCAAATTGAATATTGTCACGCCAAGACTCTAGCACCATGTAGTTTGCAGACAGGTTAGTGAGTGTTTCTATATATATTGTAAGAGCATTAATAACTTTTAGGTTGGGCCTGAGAGAGTGGGGGACCCTTAGCCTCTCTCTTTCTCTCTCAGTCTAACAAAGAAGAAACGTTTCAGCCATGAGCCGAAAGATCAATGTTAGTGTGTGTGTGTGTGTCAAATTTTCCTGAGGGGACCATATTTTATTTTGCATATATGGTTTCATAGGTATTGCATAAGGTTCACAAATAAAGAAGAAGAAAATAGAAAGCATCTTCTCATCAACCCAAGAAAATTATGTGAATCTCTCTCACAGTCTCTTTCTTTCTTTGGTTTTGTATTGTATGTGATATTAGGAGATACGTAATTAATTCTATTCCTTAAAAGAATCTTTTCTTTGATAATAGAAGATAGCCTTTTCTTTGCAAACTTTGCCATATGTTGGATAGTTGCTACTCCTGCATCTTGTTGGTTGGTGCCAGCGATGCATTACTTGTTATTAGAAACAATCTGCTATCGACAATCAAGAAAATGACTTGTTTAATTATTTGTTTAAATTTGATGATCTTGTTTTATAGAAATTTCATTGATTTTTATTTAGTTTTGCTCCCTAGCACTAGGGGTGATGATGGAAACGATAATTATCAACAATCACTCTCCCTAATAAAATTTAATTATGAAGAGTAATTTTGCAATTATACAAAGTTAAGAAAGCCATTAATGGGAGGAGTGTATACTCATTCAATAAGAATTTATCATATTAAATGTACCTTTGATTTGACCTTTTTATTGGTTAAAAAAAATTTAATATCAAAAAGTTTTTAAATTTTTTTTTTTTTGGTTATGACTTGACGTTGCCAGAAAAATCTTTTGAAAGATTAAAAAAATTGTTTTACTTTTATTAAAAGAAGAAGCCCAAATTTTGTGTTTTTATAAGTATTTTTTAAAAAAAATTAAAATACTTATATTTTATTTTTAAAAATTTTACTAATCTTTGTCACAAACTTATTCATTAAAGTAATTATACAAATTTTACTAAAAATTATTAAAACTAGCCAATACTCAATATTTTCGTTTTGTTAAAAACTTCACTCTAAAAAGTTGTACTTGTAAAAACTCTATTTCAAGAATTTTTTTTTAAAAATATACCAAACAGATCATAAATTAATCAATTATAAAAGTTATTATGACAATAAAATAAAAATTAACACACGCACACATATATTTGATTGGATGGTTTTATTTAAATAATCTTATTGAAGATTTTCTTTATAAAATTGATATTATAATTGATATGGCAAATAAGGTGATACTTATTAATCACATATTAATAATAAAATAATATTATTTTTATACAGAATGGTTAATAAAAGGTGATACGTTAGTTGGGTAGTATTATTAACTATGAAATAAAAATAAGATGTACATGATTATATATCATTTAGTATTCTAAAATCCGGTTCGATCTGCCTATCCTTTTGAGATTTTGATTGTTGATTTCTGAAGAAAGGTGTATGGAATTAATACTTAACACTCTTTCGAAACAAACTATTCTCTATCTTATTATAACTTAACATGAATATATAAAAATTTTCTCCCTTGGAACATATTCCTTTGGCGGTAGTTTCTATTCTTCATATTACCCTAGGAAAATTCTAAGAATCTGAATGGAAGTGGACCAATAAATAGTTGACATTTAAAAAATACAGATTCGAGTTATAGCCTATATATTCGGGTCACTGGCCTAGGGTTTATGGCTTAGATTCTCCCCATATATATATATGTCTCTGCGTGAGTTGTCATATATATATATATATACACGATAGGAGCTAAGAATATATTTTCTTCTTGTTAGTTAGCATAATCCAATAATATCTTGTAATAACTTTAAATAATTAATCACTGTGATTCTGTGAACGAATATACGTACGCGTGCTACAATGGAACTATATGATAATAGTTATGACAATATTGAAATATAATGAATCCATTGTGGTTAGTTAATTGTTCCAATAGTAAATTTAATACTATTGCCTGACTCTTATTTTTAACTTTAAACGTTTAAATTAAATAGTAATTCAACAAATTCACCCTACAATGAATAGGTCAGTCATTGAACTTAATAAATAGTGAATATGATCATAAATTCGCCGACACATATAGGAGTGTTATTATTTATGCTAAATGTTTTGAGTTGAGAATAATTAATTGGTTAGTCCCTGCAAATTGTAATGTGGGACAAGATATGATTGTTATTCCAGAGATATCGAATATCTATATGCAAAGTCTTCATCCAAAATTATATACCAATCGTACTGCTGATGGTGGAGGATCGTGTTTTACTTATCATATCCAAAATATAAATAAATTAATTAATGGAATGTCATCAGCACAGCAAAAGAACAGATTGCAGATTAAAGAAACAAATTAAATTTGATTGTTTATGAAATTAAGTTAAAAAAAATTGTGTATAGCATCTATTCTAAAGTAAAATGGTTGCCACGCGAAGCCATTAAGTTTCTTCCTCTTGATTTGATGTTATCATCAAATACATTTGATCAATTTATTGCTATTTGGTAAATATTCATATGTAATTGCTGTATTTATACTTAACTTTAAAATCACAACAATCAAAATATTTGGTAAATACTCATTTATATGTAATTTCTAGTTAATGTTTATATCAAATACGCTTCATATCCATTCATTTATACTTAATAGCTAGTAATTCTGTATTACAGTAGTAGTTGATGTTAATATTCACAACATGCATGTAAGTACTATTGTGATTGTTGTATAGATTAATGGAAAATTATATATAAGTAGTTAAGTAATTTTGTCCCTTTAGTTGCTCTCGAGTTAATCGATCTTTGTTGCTTGCCGTGACTTCTTTCACATTATAAATTTAACAACCTTTTATTTTTCGTTTGATATCGAGTGATTTCATCTCAAACTATAGATAACATTTTAATTTTGAACATAACCTGAATTTTATAATTTCAGCTTTCCCTCCATTAATAAATAACAAAGTGGGCATGAATCTTTATTATTAAGTCCCTAATTAGCCTAGGCTTAAGTGTAAAGGAGCGGATCTGGGTAGGTTTGTAGTTCCAATTTATTGATGCAAAGCTACTCCTCTCTCTTTTTCTCAAAGGTACCACCATGCAACCTTAATAGGAGAACACACACTCACACAAGGTTTGGGTATTGTTTTAACTTGACTCTTAAAAATTAATCAAAACACACAGAATATTATAAAACTGAATCAAATATGAAATGAACAATTGTTTAGGAGTGGTAACACCTCAATTATAAACTATCTGTTCCACGAACACATAGGACGGTTAGAATTCCCATGTCAAAGTCAAGGTCAGAAATTGTAAATATATACCAGGCTAAGCAACAGTTCTTCATGAAATGAATATATATTTGATGTCTTGAGATTTGAAAGACAAATTAATTTTCATGATATTAATTCCTTATGATAAGATTAAAGAATGCTAGATAGGCTTCATTTAGCAACTTATATTAATTAACTATTTCGTACTAGATAGTGAAACTGTCTTTAAGTTTTTGAATGGCAGCATTTGCGACTTCAATTTTCGCTTCTTCTGTGAAGGAAGAAGATATCATGCTATTGATATTTTAGTAAATTTTGGTTTACCACCTCCTGGATTGCAGTCTTGGGACTCTATTTCGTCTAATATGCTTCCTTTTATTCATGTCGATTACTATGCTAAATTTTCCTTGACAAGTCAATTTGCTGATATATAGCTCTCTTTTTCAGTAATAATAGTTGACGTTTTCATTCTTCTGCCCCTTTAAGCTGTCTCTGTGCAACAAATTACCTAGGTCTCTATGTCGAGAGTTTTGGGCACTCTTGGTGTAAGATATCATTTCATTAATTTTTCATCCCTCGTGCATCAGCTTTTCATAGTTAATAGATAGATATGGGGTAAAAGTTATTGTTACATGTATAAATTCTTATAGAAACTGATTTATACAAATATATTTGATTCAGTTTCATATATATATAAATATATGAATTTCATGGAAGTGAGAACGATAAGGTATATGATATATGCGATAAAAAGATAACTTTAACCAATTATGCATGGGTATATATAGAACTTGTATAAGAGTGTGTCCCTAGCTAGCAGCTAGATTACTGTTAATGAAAATGGTGCATGGCATCAAGAATATCAAAAAATTTTCTTCTATGGCCCTTGGTATTGTATTTCTCTTCACTATCCCATTAATAATAATAATTAAAAAAAAAAAGCCCTGGGCTGTTTGAAAGATTCACTGTGACCTAACACCACTTGTCATTTGATATACATAAACAGGCTAATAATAGATCACATTAAATCATTTTCTGTACATAAATATCACACAAACTAAATCTGATTAATTGTTCATGCATAGACCCAGATCCAGTAGGCGATCTGCAACTTAATCTTTCTCTAAACAGAAGAGAAAGTGGACACTGGACCACGTCTGCAACGGGCGTCTCATATTGATGATATATATGATGCTCGCTACAACGAACTTTTCCCCTCTCGAAGTTGAAGTGGTCCAATTGCTGCGAAGAGGCGTGCTTGTGAGCGGCAGCGTAACATCACTATTATCGAAGCCTTCTCGAAAGTTCGCAGCTCTATTTCTAGTTCCATTTTCAGTTCTTTTCTTTAACAAAGCTCACCATTCAATAGCTTCAATAGCATAGCAGGCTTAACACTCTTTTAGGCGCATGCAAATACGAGTGGTAAAAATTAAGTAAAAGGTTTTATATAGATCTTTTCATGCAATGTGAGAATTCCAACTCCTGCAATTGCTTGGGCAACAACACTTTAGAACGGCAGGCTCTTGGCTTGGCTTCTAGATATCATCGTACTTGAGTTCATAACTGAGAATCAGCAAAACATCTCAACGTTACGAGTCCTTTGACTCGGGACAACATTTACATAATTATGCAGTTCATCTTCCTTTTTTGGTCGACAAGTATGTTGACCGAAGGAGTAATCCTTTAAGGATTCCTATATAAAAAAAACACATATTCGTGCAGGAATTTATGGATTCAAGTAGAAAGGTTTTTGTCTTTTAACATCTCTATCAAAAATATTGCTCCACATCATACCAAATTTCTTCTTAATAAACTACTAACATGCAGTCTATATTTCATAAAATTAAGTAAAATTAGAGGGTTGTGACAATATAACCGACGTGTTGTTTTTCTAGAATCATACTTTTTGATTCTTCAAAGCTAACATCGTTGTGGTTATCGTATCATAACAGAAAAGAAGTAAAAATTTTGATAGCAAACTTCACATGAATGAACTGCAGTGGGTCATGAAGCATGATGCCAAGAGATGCGTTAAAACACGTGTGAGCAGCCACATGAGCGAGGGCTGACGTGGGAAACTGGGGCTTGACGCCCAGACCCTACCCTTCCACAAACATATTTTTCCCAATTGAAACAGTCTGTTCTGCCTGTCTGGCAGTGGCATTGATGTGTTTCTCAAGTTGTTCGTGTGAGACCGTATCAATATTAAATGTGTATCATTGTTATCAAATCGCATTTTTAAATCGTAAAAACTATCGTTTTAACGTTTTTAATAAGAAAACGTTTTTTATTTTAGTTAAAATCGAAAACAGTAAAATAGTAAAAATATTTGACCATTTTTAACTGTTGATCAATTTTAATCGATTTTAACCGATTTTATTAATTTATAAAAATATTTTAAATATT
>JAVXUL010065203.1:0-10074 GCA_035590515.1 Trichilia minutiflora
AACTTGCTCTTGGAGGATTTGAACTACTTGGTTTAAAGTGTTCTTAAGATCATTTATTTCCTCTTGAAGTTTTAATTAACCTACTTTTTATGGTTGGGTTGGGGAAGAGGAAGAACTTCTATCATCTATTTGAGATTTTATAAGAAAATTATGTGTTGGGTTATTTTGTCTAGAAGATGTTTATAGAGTGTTTATGGTGATGTGTTTTGGCTGAGGCAGAAATTTTGAGTAGGCAAAAGCAACAACCAACATGCAATTTTTTCCTTAAAACTAACACAACTAAATCCACAAAAACAAAATTGAACATTCACAACTTCATACATTCAGTCATCTCATTATCCTACAATAACTCCTCCTTTCAAACAATAAAGCTAAGTAAGGATGTAGATGAACTCACCTTAGCCAAACCAAAGCTTTGATACCAATTGATGCATCTTGCGAAAGATTGGAGTGAGTTCGAATGCTTTAAATTCGTCACTGTTCACAGAGATTAGGATTTTGTCACTGTTCACAGAATTAAGGTTTCGACACTGTTCATAGAATTAGGTTTTTGAATTCTTAAACTCTTTAAATGAGGATAACGAAAAAGAATTTAAATATTATAACCAGGCATCCAAGGCCTAAAGGTAATACCACCAGCCAAAGAATTCCACCACCAAATTTGACTAGAATTTGGATAACGGAAGAAGAGTTGAAATTAACACTCCAAAAGAAAATATAGTTTCATTCAACCAGCCAAGAGTACAAAATGGAGAAAGGAATCCTATTTATAGGCATTACAAATTTGTTCAAATAAAAAGAAATTAAAAGTTTACAAGAAACTTCAAACATTAAATATAATAAATAGCTCAAGACTTTAAGTTCATGCTCCCAATAAGTCATCTTCCTTTCCCAAAGAGTCACATAAATGTTGTTTCATATTTTCAAGTAATCAAATTAAGGCTAAATAAAGTATGGGCCAAGGTAATCATGGGCTAGATGAGTTTGGGCTTGGGCTAGATGAATTAAAGTGTTTATGAGATAGTTTGGGGTTTGATTAGGAAGGGTATTAATGGGTAGATTTTGGGCTGGATTAGAAGGGGTGTGTATGGCTAGGTTTTGAGTGTGTATAGGTTCGATCCCTTGATTCATATCACAGTCATCTGTAAGATGCCCGACGTCCTGGTGAAATTCATAAAACTTGTTCTTCGCATCTCCGGTTGGTTTCGACCTCATTGGGCGAGGGTCTAACAGGAGTGTCCTCTGACTTTTTATCTATTTTAATATTTGTGAAAGAGATGCGTTCAAAGGGGTAAAAATTCTCTGCCCCTGCACTTGAGCCACTCGCCTCAGATCCTCCCTACGAGGTGATCTCCTTTCTTTGAAATACTGGTCATTCCATCGTCTCTCAGTTCTAAAATGATCGAGGGCGTAGCCTCTTCCATGATTCATTTAAGAGGATTTTCTTTTCTCAGCCTTCCACTTCTTATTTTCAGGATTATTGAATCGGTTGTTTTCTCTTGAAGGACCCCTTACAACTTTCTCCTCCTTCATCTTTCGCATCACTAGATTTTTCACCTCTATTTCATTAAGTAATTCTCTCTGAACAGCTTTATATATGTAGTCACAGAGGTCTGACACACAACGTACCAAGCTTAGTCTATTTTTAATCTTTGTTTTAAACCTTCCAATGCTAAGGGATGGTGAAAAGCCCCTAGTTCTAACACCTCTTCATGGTACCTCTTTGTGAAGCTTCTGAGACTTTCTCCATTTTTTTGTTTAAGCAACAATAAGGAGCTCGAGTCTTGGTGTTGAAAATTGCTCCTCTAAACTCTTTTGTAAAGAGGTCATATAATTGTGTGAAGTCTTGAATGCTTCTTAGAGCAAGATTAACAAACTATTTTCTCGCTTATCCTTCCAGCGTTAGTGCGAACAAACGGCACATCTGATCTTTTTCCAAACCTTGGATGAGTATCATTTTCCGAAGAAAATCCATATGTAAAGAAGGATCTGTCTTCCCAGAAAATAGAGTGATTTGAGGCATCTTAAATTTACATGGAAAATTTAAACTCATAAGTCTAAGAACGAATGGAGACTTAGAGTATGACCCTATTTGCTGAACAGATTCGGTAAGTTTACCTCGGGGCTATGCCTTTTCTCTATTCATCTTTGCTACAAGCTTCCTTACCAAAGTCTCAACATCCTTTTTCTTAGTAACAGTTCCCTAGTCCTCCTCCTAGTATAAATACCGATGCCTAAAAGCTTCACTTTCCTTTTTTGCCTTTGCTCCAAGATCACCCTCATGTCATCAGGGGGTAAACTGACTTCCAGAGACTTCTCTTGAGTAGATTTTGAACTCTGAGATACACATATAGATTCATGACATTACCTTTCATAGATCTTGAAAGGCACGTTCTCATTCTTACCTTCCATCCTCTTTGAAAGAGGTCCCTCAGTATCCTTGTCTTTTTTCATCTCTGCTATTGTGTATCTTTTCTTTGGGGTTTTTCTTCTCATTTCATCGTTGGTCTTTGTCATTTTTCCTGATCGTGGGGTGCTGCTCTCTACTACTTCGTCTGGTATCTTTAGACCCATCTAAAATATCTTTCTTATTTTTGTCGTTTCTTTGACCAATATTTGGATCTACTGGTCTTTTTATGTATGTCATTGTTCACTATCTTTAAGCTGTTATAGTAAAAGTTACTTCATCCATTTCTCTCGCATGGCATGGCTCACGAGTTGACTTGGAGCTTGGATGCTCCAAAATCTCCTGTAGCATGTTCTGTGCTTCGTCTGCTACTGTCGTTACATTGATGGAATCCCCTTTTGGGTTTCTCCATTCTGAGGTATGCCTTCACATTGGGTAAGCTCTTACTATTGTCATCTTCCAAAGAAACTGGTGATTTACTAGCTTTTTGTTCAATTTTTCATAAACGGAGCCAAATATTGATGCAAGAATTTATGATCGTCTTCAACCTCGTACACTAGCTTCTTCTTCTTTTGTAATGGTGGATCGTCTGGCAAACATTACTCTGCAAAACACAAAAACCTCAGGGATAAAAGTCGTCGTGATGAAAACCCTTTGATGCTTAAGTCAGTAAGAGTTTTGTTTGTGTGTGAATGTTGAGAGAATATTAGAGAAAGAGAAAGAGAGAGAGAGTGTGTGTATCAGTGTGTGTCCTCTGTGTCAAGAAAAGTAAGGGGGGCTGAGTATACAGGAATATACTCCATGAGTGAACCAAAAGTAGACATGAGTAAATAAAGTTATTTAGAAATAGAGAGCAGTTCTAAGGTATACTATAAACAATTCAAGAAAACAACAAAAAACATCTATATTTAGTTTAAAATCTCAAATCATCTATTAAAATCAGTGGGCTGACTGCCTTTCTCAAAGATTACCCTGGCCCTGCGCATCCCGAGATCATCAGTGGATTTTGTATGTAGATAAATCATGCAATTGTATAAAAATAGATTTTTAATGCAAAGAATAAGACATGTAGGGTTTAGTTTTATAAAAACATGCCCACTACTGACGTTCACCTCGGATTAATCATGGGGTGACATTCATTACTAATCCGATGAGACTCACAGGTGGTCAAATCCCAACATCATCACCACACAACAACTATACACCACCCTCACCTGTGAAGTCTCCACTTACCTAGGTGACCTCTCAATCAGGCCGTCCCTAGGCTACTTCCCTTGTAGCTACAGTAAACAAACTCGGCCTACTAGGCCGTCATCACTAATATATAAATCTAGCCATCATGACCGTCATCACAACAATATAAAATCTGGCCTTCTAGCCGTAACATTATATAAACAATATAAAACTTGGTCCACTGGCCGTATCATCAACATATATCAGTATCAAAACATAAACATATCGAAAATTGGCCCACGGCCCATATTTATGTAAAACATATGTAAATTCCACATAAACAGAAATAATATATAAAATCATTTTATAAAATACAGGAATATCAATGCAGTTATAAAAAGAAGTTTTAAATACAATAACAGAAATAAAAATAGTCTACTCATAGCTTAGGGAGGGTATATACTTCCTAATTCCTCTCATTTCTCGACTCGGTACGCTGGTTCCTAGTTCACGCTCCGTCACCTAATCATATTTACCAAAAACTAGATTAACATACTATCTAAAATATGAATACGACACATATGCGTTCAATGCATACTATCTCGGGTTTTCTAGAATCGGATGATACGCAAAATCGACCAAATCCTCTGTTATTCACATAATCACCTAAATATCCATACTATGAAGCCACATTGTGATCAAACAATCTCAATTCGACTTATTTTTGTGGTTTTAACAAGTGGACCCCACCCACTCGTCAGAATAGTAACTCTGATTGCTATTTACGTTTATCCAAAATCTTCGAATAAATATTTTTAGCCTCCTACGACTTCTACGACTTCACCACAACACACATTATGCACAAAAACTACAATGTAAGTGATAAATCTACGAAAATCTAAATAAATGCACAGTGAAACCCATACGAATTAAAGTTATTAAAATACGAAAATGAGTATATAGACGAATTAGAAACAAAGCTACGAACCTCGTGCTATGATTGATTTTTCTTGATTTTGCTCAGAAGTCAGAAAACCCCAAATATTCTCTCCCAAACCCTAGCTTTCCTTTCGCGATTCCGTGCCTTTATTGCCAAATTATTGCTCCCAGGTGATTAGACATATGGAATGTGACTTGCAGGCGAAGAGGATCAAAGATTGGTAAGAAAACGGGTGAAGGATAGTGAAAACAGAGCACATTATGTGCGTGAGGGAGAGGAGGAGAAGGAGAAAAGAAAAAGAAAGAGAAAAGATGAGAAATCTGACCTCTAACCCCTATTTATAAAAAAAGGGCAAATTTTTTTTTTAAGGAGAAACTTCTAGAACCGAACAAAATTATCATTTCACGTCGATTTGTTCGAACGAATCAGAGAATTCGTTTGAACGAATATGAATTTGGTCAAACAAATCTGGCACTTTCAAAGTCAGAGAGCTCCCCAAATTTTCATTCGAGCTATCAAATGTTCGTTCGAACGACACCATCGATTATATCGAATGAATCCCTATTCAGTCGAACGAATTTGAGACCAAAATTTTTCAAAGAGTTCCCTCGAATTTCGTTCGAACGTTTCACTATTTATTCGAACAAAATATTCTATTCGTTCAAATGAATCCGGATCTAGAAGTTCGTTCGAATAATCTATTCTATTCTTATGTGAACTCGTAGGCTAAGTAGCCTAAAAACCCACGAACAAGTAGATCCTAACCTAAAAAACCAATATGATCAGATTGGAAACCCTAGACTCGTTAAGGAACTTGTCTCAAGAACCTAGTTGCAAAGCAATGATGCCAAAAAGGATTGCAAGCCCTTTGATAAGTCTGAAGGTCACGCAAGAATTCGAAGAGGAATACTCAAAAATAATCATTCAAATTTTATTTATGCATAATTCTGTGTTTTTCACACCTTCTAGAGGCTATTTATAGCCTTAGATGAATAGTAATATAAATAGTAAAATATTCATAATCCTAAAAGACTTTCCTAAATAGAAGAATAAGAAACTAAAATAGAAAAGACTTTTCTAAATAGAAGAATAGGAAACTAAAATAGAAAAGACTTTCTTAAATAGAAGAATTGGAAACTAAATAAATAGAAAAGACTTTCTTAAATAGAAGAATAGGAAACTAAATAAAAGACATCGGGCTTATTTAAATAATTGTCCAGCTCAAATAACAATTAAATAAAATCTTAATAGCATAACTAAAGCCCAATTTAATATATGACTACTAATATAACTGCATATGGTCTTCAATCTTTAAGCTTTGTCTTCTATGGCTTGGATCAAATGCACTAAGGCTGGTTCGTCATCTTTCAAGCCTATCTTTAATGATGTAGAGCTCCTCGAAAGTCCATGCAAGGCTTCGGTCAAGGACCACAAAATTAGCACATTCATTACTTCCTTAATCTTCTTTGCTCGTGACCTCGTAATAGGCCCATCTGAAACATGTAATGGATCTTGAAAACCTTGATCAACTTGAGCATCTTGGATTCCATCACATCTCTTCAAAGAGCCGCCCAGGGATGAATTGAGGAAGCGTCCCCCCAAAGACGGCTCAGCCTAGGCGAAGGAAAAGGGGAAGAGGCCCCTAGACGAGGGCCTGGCTGAAGCGAGAAAGAAGTTGAGGGTCAACATCCTTCCTTGCCCTCTTGAACACCAGTAGAGGGGGGTCCTGATCCACGAAGAAGGCGTAACAGCCACTCAGAGCTCGGGTCAGAACCAATAAAAATAACTGGTCCCACGGGTCAGGACTAGTAAAAATAACTTGACCCCAAGGATGCTACAGGCAGCTCAGATGCTGGTAGGAGCAAAGGCAGGAAGACCTGCCCTTCTTCGGGATTGAAGATCCTTTTTAGGCCATCAGAGAAATTACAGGGAACCTGGACGGGGTTTTCCTGGAGGATATCCCCAAAGAAAAGAGGGAGAACTTCAGCTACCTCCTCCTCTTAGCCAATTCAGCTCGAGAGGTGATCTCCCCGAAGATGGGTAATGACATGGCCAGTGTGAGCCTGGAGGAAGCCCTCAACTGGCTCAGCATATTCGCTCATCGGGTGAGTTATTCTCTTCTTTTACTTTTGTTTAAATACTTAGATAGTTTTACTCGAAAAATATTAACACCTCTTCTTTGAGGGTAGGGTACATACATGTTGGACCTCTTCATCGATGACTATCGAAATGTCCTGGCCATCAGGAAGCAAGATTTTGACACTATCAAAAAGTTAGAGAAGAAGGCCTAGAAGCTAATAGTTTCTACCCAGGAGAGTGCTAAAAAAGAGAGGGAGGAGCTGCCTGCCTGGATTTCTGCCTTAGAGGGAGAAAAATCCTAGTTGTTCTGGGAGAAGTCCAAGTGGACTGAGGAGGAGAGGACCTGGTAGGAGAAATTGTCAACTGCTGAGGTCTGGGTCAAGTTTCTAGAGGCTGACAATACCAAATTTGCCCAGGCCAGGAGGTTCATCATCGGCCACCTCGACACATTGAGAGAACAACACCATACGCTGTCAAATAACTATAACATGACCATAGAGGAGCTCGTGGAGCATGAGGGTAGAATAAATTTCTTAACAGAGGAGCTCCAGAGCTTGGAAGTTGAGTTCAAGAAGACACAGAAGTCCCTGGAAGAGAAATCAAAGGAACTGGAGGAGGTGCTGGTTCAATTAGAGACCTGGTATGATGAAGGTGTAAATGAAGGAGTGGATCTGACAAGCTGGCTCTTCCTCCAAGAGTACCTCAGCCTGGATCTTAGGTGGTTCTTTGATCAACTGCGACGAGACGTTCCAGGGACTTCTGGGATCCAAAGTGAGCTTCTTGTGATTCCTAGCTAAGAAATTTACCTGGTTGATAAAGAAGAAAAGAAAGGACCCAGAAATGAAGAGCAGCCTGACAACTTAACTGGGGAGGAAATAATTGAAGCAACCGGGATGAAGCCTATGCAGGAAAATGCCTCCTTCTCTCAGGCAAAGATCACAGAGGAGAACCCAGAGCCTCTGGCCAAAGAAGATGCTTATGTCTCAAAGAAAATGGATGGAGATGTCCCAGACGCACCCAGAGTCGAAGACCATGTGGTGGAGTTGTTTGAATAACGAAGAGGGACTCTCTAATACTTAGAAATTTTTTTTAAACTCCTGACCCCCTTCTAATGCCTTTTGTATGTATATCAAATACATGTACACTTTTTGATCAATGGATATATACATTTGTTCTATATATTTTACAATTCTCTTTTTCCTTTCAATTGTTATGCTCACATTCAAACGGATTTCCATTTCTGACTTTGCAAAAGGGATCAACTTAATGAATTCACTTAACCTTAATCCTTTGGAGCCAGACGTCTCTTAGCAGGAGTTTTTACACCAGCTTCACTTCGAGGCTTTTGAAAGCAAACTGACTTGAATTGGGATCTTCGAAGATCTTCAGGACTGAGATGAATTCGACCAGGGTTTATCACGCCTTACTTAACCAGGTTTTATTCACTAAGGATAGCTAATGAGGCTAAGAACTTATGGTACCTGAGACGAATCAAACATCTTAAATTGCTAAGTGTTAAGGGATTTTAGAGCTTATAGCCAACCTCAATCTTTGATTTACCTGATCCGACCAGGGTTTACCACACCTTAATACGAATCAGGTCTTATTCACGAAAGATGCTTGAGACGGGTTTAGGGCTTACAACACTTGGGACAGATAGAATTTTAAATTCACTAAGTGTTAAGGGATTTTAGGGCTCAAAGCCAACCTTAAGCTTAGGTTTATCTGACCCGATCAGGGTTTATCACGTCTTAACACGAATCAGATCTTAGTCGCGAAGGATGCCTGAGATGGGTTTTAGGGTTTACAGCACTTAGGACGGATAGGATTTTAAAATTCACTAAGTGTTAAGGGATTTTAGGGCTCATAGCCAAACTTAACCTTAGATTTTAATATGAAAAGTAGATTTAAGAAAATGCTAAAGAGAACACTCAAATTACTTCATTTTATTCAAATAATGAATATGATACATAGAGTGTTATAAATTTACAAACTAACTATCCTGAGGAAGAGTTTTCTCAAGGATAATACCTCTTTAATATTTCTGCATACCAGGCTCTGCCATCAGGTCGGGCCATCTTGTACGTTCCTGGTTTGACTGCTCTGACTACTTGGTATGGTCCTTCCCAATTAGCCCCCAGGGATCCTTCCGAGACTACTTGGATATTGAGGATGATCCTTTTTAGGACAAGGTCACCTTCCCTGAAGAAGCGAGGTTGGACCCTTCGATTGTAGGACCTGGCAACCCTTTGTTGGTGGGCAACTATCTTGATCAGGGCGCGGTCCCTTGCCTCTTCTTGCAAGTCGAGTTTAAGACGCATGACTTGTTGATTTTCTTCTTCATCGAAGTAGGAAGTGTGAAAGGTCAGAACATCAATTTCAATTGGGATCACTGCTTCGAATTCATCGGCTAGAAAGTATAGGGTCTCCCCTGTGGCAACCTTGGTTGTGGTCTGGTAGGCCCATAAAACCTTAGGTAGTTCATCTGCCCAGGCTCTATTTTTCTCACCCAGTCTCTTTTTAAGTAGTTTTATGATGGTTTTATTGACTGTCTTGAGTTGGCCATTGGCCTTTGGGTGAGTCAGGGATGCTAGCCTCAGATCAATATTCCAGCCCTGATAGAATTTCTCTAATCCCCTATTATCAAATTACTTTCTATTGTCTACAATAAGGATATTGGGGATGCCATATCGGTAGAAGATATTCTTTCGGATGAAGGTAATGGCATTTTTCTCTGTGATCTTGGATAAAGGTTTCGCTTCTACCCACTTGGTGAAGTAGTCAATAGCCACAGTAGCATACTTTGTTTGGGCTTTGACAGTGGGGAAGAGCCCTATTAAATCCAATCCCCACTGTGCAAATGGCCAAGGGCTCAATAGCGTGGTCAGGTTCTCTAGGGGTTGTCGAGGGATGTCTGCATATATCTGACAGGTATGACAATGCTGTACCAGTTTATGGGCATCCTTGCTCATAGTTGACCAGTAGTATCCCTGCCTAAGCACTGAGTGTACCAGATTCCTACCCCCATTATGATTTTTACAAGTCCCCTGGTGCATTTCGTCCAGCACTCTTCCTACTTCTTGTAGACCCAGACATCTTATATAAGGGGTACTGACCCCTCGTTTGTACAAGACGCCTTCTATTATAGTGAACCTAACAGTCTTTCTTTTGATCCTGAGAGCTTCATTCTTGTTCGATGGTAGAATACCTTCGTTGATGTATCTTAGGATTGGGTCCTGATGACCCAGTAGGCAAACCAAGAGGGGGGTGAATTGGCCTTTTTTAAAAAAAATTTAAAAACTAAATGAATGAAAATGATTAAGCTAATAAAAATGCTTTGCAAATATATTGATAAAGTAATAAAATATTTAAAGCATATACAAAGCAGTAAATAAATGATAGAGAGAGAGAGAGAGAGTTGCAAACTCAGATTTTATAGTGGTTCGGCACAACCAGGCCTACGTCCACTCTCTCA
>JAVXUL010065225.1:0-10074 GCA_035590515.1 Trichilia minutiflora
AATTTCATTCTAAATATACCCAATAATAATAAACAATATAAATTATATAACCCAAATAAAGTTTATATTATAAACTTTCTACTTTATCAATTGTTATTGCATAATTAACTAAATTCATAATTAATTCATTTAACTTAATGTATGTATAATAAAACTTAATTTATACATACAAATATTAAAATAAAATTTATGCAATACAATTAAATATACATAATAAATAAATAAATTAATTAACTAATTTAAATATTACAACATAAAATATATGTGCATAATTAATTTGCATAATAAAAAGATAAATTAAATCCACGATTTATTTTATGCATAATTGATTTTAATTCATGTATAGAACTATAACAGACTTTATAAGCAATTTTTGAAAAATTTAATAACACGAAAAAATAATTGGCCCAGCGATAAAGGGTTGGATTCAAGGGCTGGGAGTTGGGGTTCGAACCCCAGCACCCACAAATGCATAAGTTTTTTCTTTTTTTTTTTAGTTAAAACAAATACAACGCATGACATGTTGTCCGCATTCAGGTATTTTTTTTAGTTAAAATAAATACAGCGGATGACAGGTCGTCCGCATTCAGGTATAGACGACATATCGTCCACTGGTTCAGGGTTGTCTTCAACCTCCAGTCGGGTCGATCGGATCCGGTCGCGACCCGTTACAGACTCGATTCAAAATCTAGCTGTTTCTCCCCTTTCTGGCCACCGTTTTCGCCGTTTCAAAAGCCAAAATGATCGGAAAAGAGTTTTATAGGTGATTTACAATAAAATATGGCCTCATACAATGTTAAAAATCAAAATTCAAATCTAAAATCATTCGGTGAAAATTTTAAATTTTTTTAAAACTTAAAACTCAAGGTAGAGGCTATACTAAAGCTCTGATACCAAATGTTGGGTGTTCTAAACATGTTCTAATTAATCTTTAATAATATAAAGCATTAAAACACAATTGCAGAAGTTTAAAACCGTACCTCTGGCCATTGAGTTTTTTCTGAATTTGAAGACGAATTTGAAGAGTTTCTCTATCTTTCTAAACTTCAATTTGATGGTGTATTGTATCTCAATGAGTTCAACAAGTTAAGGGACCTCAAAACTCTCCGAATTTATAAACTTCTTCCATCAAGAAGTTATGGGGAGTTAACAAAACATGGGTGGTGGTTTTGTAAGTCATGGGTGGTTGTAAACTACCAGAAAATGAAAATCAACCGTCACCATTATGGACCACGATCTCACATAGCGGCTATTGCCCAAAGACAACATGACGTGCTAATTTCTTAATTATTTATATGCCATGTAAATTAACCTCTCTATGTGTGTACAAGCCTTTATTTGAAAATGATTAAAATAAAGATAATTCATAATTTTATTTGAAAACGATTAAAATAAAAATAATTAATTTTGTTCTAAAAATATAAATTTAATTTCCTCAAATATTTTAATTTTGATTTTCTAGACATAAGAATGAAACACAAATATTATTTTTTTCTTCATTATTTTATTTTACCATGTAAGGTCTTCAAATATTAAATGTGATTAAAATTTAGATCACATCTCAATTTAAAATATTATAATTAGATGATAATTTGATGTTAACTATTTTGAATTTTTTTATGTTTTTTTATAATTCAAAATATTTGGATTTCATCCCAATCGACGGATCTATTTTGATTAATTTATAAAAAAATATTAACTGAATATACCATTATCTATACATCTCATCTTCTAAAAAGATATAATTAAAATCGAATTCAAAATATATATTCAAATCATATATTCTAAATTTAATCTATCACTACCGAATTATACTTATAGGTGGTATGTTTTCTCTTATGAAATACAGTTATCAACTCCTACAAATTATTAAGACTTGGTGAGCTTTTGAAGTGTGTCTTAAAAACTTTTTACCGGACTTTAATTGAGAAATGGTCCAAGAATTCATCCGGCAGTTACAAATTATCAAATAAATTTGGATTTTATTTTCTTTAAGCACCTTTTTTAAAAATATTACAAAAAATAAAAACAAATTCTTTCTTATTCCAATATGAGCAAAGTTCAAACGCAGGCCTTATTTTTATATTGTCTAAATATAATGAAAATAAAATTTTATTTAAATAAAAATAAAAATAATAATGTCTAATATCCGTAACAAATTATTTTTTTAATGTATTAGATATAAATCCATAACAAATAACATTAAATATCATAATATAAACAATTATTTTTAAAATATATAACAACAAATATGGATATAAAATATTCAGTATTATCATTAATAATATAAAATAACACATATAACACTTTAATCTAAATAAAAATTCTTCAAACTAACCACTGGGTAAAAGCAACGATATAAAATATTTTAATGATTTTTATTAATTTATGTATTAAAATTGCATACTTGTTACTGTAATTACATCATTTATATCCTATGCCTCCCTTATCATATTAAATATGTATTCGAAGTTATCATTTAACTATGGTATTTATTTGGTGAGAGCCTGTTTTGAATTAATTTTCATAAATTAATTATTTAATAATAGATCAATTAAGTAAAAATTAAGAAAAAACAGCAAAAAAGAAAAAAAGAAAAAGTAATATTAACTAAATAAAAAATTAAGAGAATATTTATTATTAATTATATTATTTTTGTTGATGATACTTAAATTAGATAATATTATATAATTATTATGATTTTTATACAATCACCTTAATTTATATTTAGTTTTGTTATTAGTGTTTACTACTGAGTCGTTGTAAAATGAATAATTATTAATAATTTTATACAATGACGCTAACTAACTTAATCAATAATAAAGATTGATTAATTAAAGTTTAATTTTTACAAATAAATCAAAAACTAATTTGATAAATTAGGAGTGGGCAAATTTTAATTGATTCAATATCTTAATTTACGTTATTTGGATTGACTTAAAAATTTCACAGATTAATTTACGAATTAAAATTTTATAATCTATTATTTATTGATTGGATTACAGACTAAACTAAATTTAATCGGTCAATCTATCTGTCAACTCATATTAAATATAATTAATTTTAATATTATAAATTATTTTAACATGAATGTATGAGATTATTGTTTTGGAAAATTTACGATAATAATTATATTTTTTTGTATTTACTAAAATAACCATATCATAAAAACTTTAACTAAGTAAACTAAAAAATAGTTTTTGAACAATAATACTCTTTATAAAAGAATTGAATACAATTTTAAATACAGTTTAAAACGATATTTTTGAACACATTTTAAGATAAAACTTTTGAACACGACTTAACATTTTATTTTCGAACACAATTAAAAATGACACTTTTGAATATAATTAAAAATGATATTTTTGAACATGGTTTAAAACTATAATTTCGAACACAATTTAAAACAATACTTTTAAACATAATTTTTATTTTAATTTTTATAAAGGTATTATTGTTTAAAATATAAAATTTTAATTTATTTCGTTTAAATTTTTTTGACATTAATTATTTTAGTAATCATACTTAAAAAATGTGATCAATTTCGTACATTTTCCTATTGTTTTCTCATGCTAATTCTATCTATTCCATTCTATTTTCAATTGATTAATTTCTTTTTATCAAGAATTACGATAAAAATATCAAGAAATTATTAAGTAATAATTATAGCAAATGAAATTTAATAGTAAGAATTGATATAATTATTTTAATATAAAAAAATATTAGATATATTATGATTTAATTAATTTATTTATATAATATGTTATCTTTTTATTTTTTTTTGAGATTATAATTTTGCAAATCATATTTGTTATTTTAAACTATTTTCTATATTCTTTGTTTGCCACAAAATTTTTAGTGGAAGTGCTTTTTTAGAAACATACAAAAACTAGAATGTTATTTATAATTCATTTTATTTGTTTATTTATTTATTTATTATTATTTTTACTTTGTCATAAAACAGATTTAATCTTTTATAGTATTATTCATCTATATCATTTTTTTTAAAATTTACAACTATATAATATTATTATTCAATATCTTTTAATATATATTTGGATTTAAATTTTGATATAATCCAAACTATTTATATATTTACACTTAAATTTTAAATTATATTTTTAAATTTATGTTTAAAACTCAATTGAGGAAACCAATCCAATCCAATCCATTATTTATTAAGCGGATTATATTGGATTGAATTGTATTCTGCTCGTGGATTGGATTGAAATTTTCACTCAGCAAATATCCACCCCTAAATAAATGAGATGCATGTGTTTCTTTCATTTCAATGAACAGCTATTAATTTTCAACTAATGAATATCAAATTATCATATTAGAAAAATATATATTTAATTTTCTCAAATATTTCAATTTTGATTATATACAACTAAATCTCAAACACAAAATCATCATCCACCTCTTAAAAACAAGACTATTATATTTTTTTATTAATTTATTCCATTTTGTAAGTTCTTCAAATATTAATTAGGATGGAACCCTACGTATCAAATGCTCCAATTTCATTATAATTTCATGTTTATCATTTTGAAATGATTTGCATGTTCGTCCTTCTAAATCCAACTATCAATTCATGCAAATCGTTTAAGGCCAAATCCAACTATCAACTCGTACAAATCATTAAGGCATATCAACTGATTGCATAGCGAGCTGCACACATGGGCTTTGATACCCAATGGGCCAAGAATACAAAATTTTCACCATTATAAATTAAAAGAATAGATTTTAATTTACATTCTTCAAAGATATGTTACGAATTAATTCATCTTCTTTTTGTGGTTTAATGCGTTACAAAAGACTGTAATTATTATAAAATGTTATAACAATGAGAAGATGACCTTCGAATTATAATAATTCAACAACGGGTAAAAAAATAGATAATTTATTATATTATTATATACACACCTGCGTATTATTGTTAATTTTTATGTAAATAATGGTTTTATTATTATTAAATAACAAATATAAATGCAAAATATTAGTAGTATAAAATTTAATATTTTTTTGTATCAAATATTTGTAAATTATTCTCTTATATATATATATATATATATATATGATAAGAATGATCGTAAAATATTAAAAATTATAATAATTCTGGCAGCGAAACGAGTAATACACTAATACACCCAAGCCACATGACGTGTCTGTCAATAACCTCCACGTCAGCAACCGCGCCACTACGAGTCGGTAGTCGATTATTTCCCTTGGCTTTCAGAAATCAACCAACCAACCAACCAACGAACAAACAAACATCAAATCTCTCTTCTCTCGTAATCAGTCGTCTTCACCAATTTCTGTCACCTCCAAAGTAAAAAAGAGAAAAAAACCCTGTTTTATTCTGTTTCCATTGATACCAAACAGGTCGTTATTCAACAAACAAACAGAATTTTCAGCTCTCTTTTTGTTCTGCCGGACGCCAAGACGAAGGATATAATAATAAAATAATAATAATTAATATTAAAAAAATCGAAATAAAAACAAACAGAATCGCTTCCGGCACCGATGAGAGGTTGTTTATTGGCGGAGATGAAAATCGCGAAATGTATGAATTCTCTTTTGTCTTGTGATTTATAGAACTGAAGATTAGAGACGCGCGGAAATGGCGTTGTTTCGAAGACTCTTTTTTCGGAAGCCACCTGACGGACTGCTCGAGATCTCTGAGAGAGTTTATGGTTCGTTTTTCTTCGGTTATTTGTGTTAATGATTTGATTTTTTGTTGAATTTTGATTCTATATGCTATGTTTCGTAGCTTTATGCTTTTGTTTGTGGAGAAGATGAGCGAGCTTTGATTGGTTTTGTTATGAGTCGTATTTGGCGAGGTAGAATTTGAGGTTTTTGAGCCGGAACTGAGTGGAATTGAAGATATTAAAGCTGAATTCTATTCGGTGTTTGTTTATATGTGAAATTAATGAAGAGTATATATTTGTTTGTTTGTTTCCTTTGGAAGTTTAGGCATAAAATTATGTATGGATTTCAGATTTTAGTTGGTGAAAACAGAGGAGAATACGAAAATTTAGTTGTTGAGTAAACGGGAAGTAATTGCGTTAGTGATTTTTAGCATTTAATGAAGCAGTTTTTCATGAGGTATTCAATGAATTCGAAGAAGGGTAGTAAATGGGTTAACAGGTGTAATATGTTTTGCCTAGTATTAACCGTTTCCGGATGTAATTCTTTTTCTTTGTTTACAAGCAGTTTCTAAGAAAACTGTTTTTCTAAATATTGTTGAACGGGCAAACTTGCTGTTTCTTCTTGTTCCTTCTGTATTGGAAGTGTTTGAAATATTTTTTTGATGATCTTGATGCTGTTTTTTACTGTATATTGTAATGGAAAATTTTGGAAAACAGGGGTTTAATAGATTTTTAGTAATTCATGTTGACTTCAGAATAGTAATGTTGGTTGGTAATCTGACAGCAATTGCTTAATCCTGACGATTCAATTCTTGCATTACTTGTTTGCTCAAAATGAAGGGCACTGAAGTTTTTACACTTAAGTCCGGGAGAGAGAGGCTTTAAACGATTTTTATTGGCAATTGAAGATAACTCGTATTGATTCTGTCATTTAAAACTAGAAAGATTACAGCAATGATTAACTTATTTCATGTGCCTATAGTTTTCAACTGCTGCTTCACAACTGATGCATGGGAAGAAGAAAACTATAAAGAGTATATAGGGGGAATAGTTGGTCAACTACGAGAAGACTTTCCGGATGCCCAGCTCTTGGTGTTCAATTTCCGCGAAGAACAGACAAAAAGCCTGATGGCTGATGTCTTGTCAGAGTATGACATAACCATAATGGACTACCCTCGGCACTATGAGGGTTGCCCATTGCTCACAATGGAGGTTATTCACCATTTTCTGAGATCTACCGAGAGTTGGCTGTCACTTGGGCAGCATAATGTGCTGATAATGCATTGTGAGCGGGGTGGTTGGCCAGTTTTGGCTTTCATGTTAGCTGCTCTCTTGATTTATAGGAAGCAGTACAGTGGAGAGCAGAAGACATTGGACATGATTTATCGGCAGGCTCCTCGTGAGCTTTTGCAGTTTCTGTCACCACTGAATCCGGTTCCTTCACAACTGAGGTATTTGCAGTATGTCTCGAGGAGGAACGTCGTCTCAGAATGGCCTCCTCTGGACAGAGCTCTCACCTTGGATTGTGTCATTCTCAGATTTATTCCTAATTTTGGTGGAGATGGTGGTTGTCGTCCGGTTTTCAGGATATATGGACAGGATCCCTTTCTTATTAATGATCGAAGCACCAAAGTCTTGTTCTCAACAACTAAAGGAAGTAAAGCTGTCCGATTTTATAAGCAGGTATTATCATATCCCTTTCTTTTTCTATGTTCTAGATTTCTTTTAGGTGAACTTGTTAATACTTATTAGTGAACTGCATAGAAATTTTTTGTCTTCACCTATTTAACTTGTCCTTACTTTAGTGGGGCTTGTAGGAAAAGAATTAGATAAACAAAAAGAAACCAACCTAGATTAATAGTTCGAAGCCAAGAAATATGACTACTCCAATATTTGTAATTGGCTCTGGAAGGCCATTTTCATTAGGAAAATTCTAGAGAATCTAAAATAATGATACATGGGCCCCTTAATGGGCAATATTATTCAATGATCAAGATGGAGCTTCCTCTCAGGAGCCTGAATTGGCAGTCAATTTAGCTTTGCTTCTTCTGTTAGTCCTTATGATTGCTTATTGTGATTGTCTTTTAAATTTAATGTGTTTTGCTATGAAGATTTGATAAAAAGCCTTGAGTTTCAAGATTTGAACTCAAGGAGGAGAGTTCATGTATGCATAATGGATCTGTACCATATTGCATATTAAGATTAGGTGCACTTGATGTTTCATACTTTACACCTAATAAATTATATTGACTTGTCACATTAAACTTATAGATGGTTTCTAGGTCTTGAAAGCATATAGGTGATTGATCTATAACTGATTTTGTTTAATTTTTTAAGACCTAAAAGCTAGGCTGTATGTGGGTTGGATCTTTGGGAGCTTAGATTGTGCCCATGGATGAATATGCCATAATTGACCTGGATTGTGGGACTCTTATGCTCAGTTGGGTGGTTCCAGTTTTATGATTTTCTGTATAATTATATTTTTTTCTCATGAACAGAGTTTTCTTTGTATTTATTTATAATTTGTAATAGATTCATTATAATTTTCTAGGAGAATATGTTCTTTAAAATACAGTTACATTATTGTCCAAAACATATGATTGGCTGGAAATAATTGCTCTTTGGCTGCAGGCTGAATGTCAACTAGTTAAAATTGACATCAATTGCCATATTCAAGGTGATGTTGTGCTTGAGTGTATCAGCTTGAATGATGACATGGAACGAGAAGAGATGATGTTCCGGGTTGTTTTTAACACAGCTTTTATCAGATCAAATATTTTAATGCTTAACCGTGATGAAGTTGACATATTGTGGGATGCTAAAGACCTATTTCCAAAGGAATTCAGAGCTGAGGTATATGTTATGGTCATGTTTGTTTTGGCATAACTTTTTGATTTTTATTTTCTAACACAAGTGTATTTTGGATGAAGATTCTTTTTTCAGAGATGAATGCTGCTGCTTCCATCATTGTTGCAGATTTTTCTTGCTTTGAGGAGAAGGAGGGCCTTCCAATTGAAGCATTTGCTAAAGTTCATGAAATTTTTAACCATGTAGATTGGCTAGAAAACAGAGCAGATTTTGCACAGAATGTGCTCCAACACATAAGTGCATCAAATGTCCATGAGAAGTCACGCACTGATTCTCCCCCAAGAATGGGAATTGGCTCTCTGCTACAGGAGCCAAGACCTAAATATCATCAGGATAAGAAGCATTCTGAAGGGGAGGATAAGTCTAAGACTTCATTGCCTTTTGCTATCAAGACACACATTGCACCCTCACCAAATGGATTACCAAATACTGATGACAGTAAGGAGAAGGAAAAACCTCAAGTCTCCTGGAATACCATTCCAATACCTCCTCAACCTTGTGTTATGTCCCAAAAGGCACCTGAGGCTTCTCAGACTACTTCATCTATTTGTAATTCTATGCGAGATTCATCTATATTGGTATCAGGGTATCATGATACATCCCAAGCTCCTTGTGCTAAACCTCTATCGCATGAGCATGTTTCATCTGTAAGTCCCAAAGTCACTCATCAAATAGCAACATTTCCAACTGTCTCAGTTGCAACTCTGACTGCCATGTCATGCAATCCTGAATATATGAAAGTCAAAAGTGATTCAATTTCACCACCTCCACCTACTCCTCCACCACAACCTTCCATGACCTCTAGTGCCACAAAAGTTACTCCACCTCTGGAATTTCGATCTCATCATTCATCATCAAGACCAGCTAACAAAGATAGTGAAACCTCTTTACAAGGTAAGGATAAATCGGCATTAGTCAGCCCCCAACCTGCTCCAGAGACCTCACCCTCAGGTACCACTTCTAGTATTTCATTGTATACTACTCCTTCATTTCCAGCCCCTTCATTTGCTTCATCACCTATTTCAACACCTCCACCTCCTTATCAGTCACCGCCTTTGAAGACAGTCTCAGATAGAATAAATGTTTCATTTTCTATTTCTTCTCCTCAAACTTCTATGGTTGCTTCATCGATGACTCCCTCACCTCCAACCCCTCCACCTCCTCCAGCATCAGCTCCTCCTCCATCGCCACTTTTGAAGGAGAAATCACCTGTTAAAGCTGAGCCTCCTCCTCCTCCTCTACCTCCTCCTTTTTCTGGACAATTTTTTAGTTCTGCCACTTCATCTCTAGCTTCCCCACCAGTTCTACCACCTCCCACTGCTCCGCCGCTGCTGCCACCTCTTCCTCCTCCTACCACTAATCCAACTCTTCCTCTTCCTTCATTGCCACTTTTCAAGGGGAAATCAGCTATTACAGCTGGACCTCCTCCACCCCCACCTCCTCCTCTTTGTTCAGGAACATATAATGGTTCCACTGCTTCCTCTACAGCTCCCCCACCGCCTCCACCTCCTCCCACTTTGTCCTCAAAATCCTCTCCACCTCCTCCCACGTTATC
>JAVXUL010065253.1:0-10073 GCA_035590515.1 Trichilia minutiflora
TTATATAGAAAATTGATTTGGTTATCATATAGGTTTGTGGGCTGAAGTGGTCTTATGATAATCACGAGCTAGCATCATGTGAAAATGATAATAGAGTATGTGATCCATGTCTTGTTTAATTTCTGACTTTTTTTGGCCTATTTTACTACAATATATCTTATTTTCTGTGAGAGCTGATAGTATTTCCTATTCATTTTCAGCTGTTTGTACGAAATTAACATTCCACTCAACCAGTACTAAAATACTATAAGCATACAACAGTTGTAAAAGCAATTGTATGATCTCCCCATCTTCATGGACTTCTTGCATCTAGAGGTGGTACTACTTACAGATGTATACGTTTCTAGAATACAACTACTAATACACATTTAATTTGTATGGACACCGACAGTTAGGTATTTTGCTTGCCTTTTATTTTCTTTATCATACTGACAGTTAGGTATTTTGATTGCTTTTTGTTTGCTTTATCATAATCAATATCGATTTAATTTTGTTCTTATACATTATGCGAGATAGGAGAACTTTTCCCGTATGTATGTTTGTACTGTTATTATTATTATTTATCTTGACGAACATAGAGAAGAGTAGAAGTAAGGAAGATTACTATTTCTTAAATTGATTCTGAAACTGAGTGGTAGAAAAGGATTTTGGTTTTCACTGTATTTCTAAATGATGATCTCTCCTCTCTATTATCAAGTGATTTATAAAAAATACCAATTGAAATATTTTCTGATTAGGATATAAATTAAGTTCTAAATTATCTTTGTCAAATATTGTAATTGATACAACATCATGACATTATCATGAAGCTCTCCATCTAACGTATGTATTTAGTATTATACTTGTGATTGAGTTTTTAACACAGAGGGTTATTTGTTTATGCATGCATCTCCATTTGCCTTTATATTATTTAATTGTCATTTGAGTCAAATTTACCAAGACTAAGTTTACTGTAGTGGCACGTGGTGTGTTTATAGATTTTAATTTGTACTCAGTCTTTTGTTTAATCTGTTTTCTGATTTTTTGTGCAATATATCATTTGTCAAGTTTACTATAATGGTACATGGTATTAGTAGGTGTTCTAGGCTTGCATGCTCTACTGGAAATGGCGTACACAGTTGGAATGGTAGTTGGAGCAACATCTTCCTTTCTCTGGAGTAAAATCATCACTGTAGGTTTAGTTTATATCTAAATTCAGATATATTTCCTTTTGTTGTACTAAATTCAACTTTAATTTCTTTTTTATTATTGTATATTGGATGATTCAAACATTAAATAAAAATGTTGAAATTTTGTATGGAGATGAATGTATTGAACTATTAATGTAATATTTGTAATTTATAATATTTAATAAATTTTTTATTGATTTTTTTCTATGAGAATGTTTTTAATATTTGTTTGATATATAAAAATCATTGTAATCTTCATTTGTTTTTATTGTCACATTATTTGTCATGTCATCGATATAAGCTGTCACGTCAATAATATAATTTGCCACGTCAGCAACATAAGTTGCCATATCATTGATATAACCTACCACGTTAATAATATAATTTGTCACGTCAGCAACATAAGGTGCCATGTCATCGATATAACTTACTATGTCAACAATATAATTTGCCACATCATTGATCACGTCAGCAACATGAGTTTTTATGTCATTCGCCATATTATTGATATAACTTGCCATATCAGCAATATAATTGCCATGTAATCGAACACGTCAGTAATATGAGTTGCTATATCAGTTGCCAAGTAGGCAAGCAATTGCTTATGTCACTTGCCACATAAGCTAGTTTTTTACCACATCATCTGCCACGTGGATATATGTTCTGTCACTGATTAGTGATAGAAGCGTTTGTGACAGAATATTTTCTATCACCTCATAGTGACTCTGGCTTTGGTGACAGAAAATTTTCTATCACAAAGCATATTTAGTGACAGAATTTCTCTGTCACTAAAGGCTATTTTTGTAATAGTGTAAATCAACAAGTGTCCAAACTTGATTAGCATACATGAATTTTATCTCAAAATCTATTGCTTCTAACTATTTACCTGAATCTTTATGCAAAATAGCTTGTTTATAGCTTCTAAGATCATCACCATTATTAACTTTTTTTACTAAATATGAATTAAAATTTTGCTCATAGAGAAATTTGTATCGTTCTAGAGGTTTTGATACTATAAAAGATCTTCAAGCTAGAATATGTACTAAGGTTTGGTAACTGGATATTCCAGCTTTAGCATTATCAATTTGCGGCTCTAAAAACTCTTTCTTAAGCTCAATATTTCTTTAGAACCACCTTCTTCCAAGAACTCATTCTCTAAGAAGTGTGCATTTTAACTGATTAAAACTATTTGATCAGACAAAAAGTAAAAATAATATCCTAAATAATGATTAAGATATCATATAAATTAATCCTCCTTTAATTTAACATCGAATTTATCTATGTTAACTAATTTAATGTCAGGCCCTAACCCGTGGATCCCACACGTGACAACTGCCACAGACCCCCAAAGTGTGCTCAATCACTAGAATACACCCTGTGAGCCTGTAAGGCTTATTAAAAACCTGTTTCAAAAACTTTTTACACAACACTTTTAAAATAAATTCAGCCCAACACCCAAACTTTAATTCGTTTCAAGAAACCACAAATACTTCTATAAAATAATATTTTATAAGTTCTTTTTTCACAAATCGATTATCAAAATATATGAGCATCAAATCTTAAGCAAATAAAAAATAATATCCAATTAGTTACACATTTATTTCCAATACATAAACAAAAATACAAATTCAAAACACAAAACAGCTCCGATGGACTAAGACTTATTTAGTGAGTCAATTTCCAAATGTGTACCTGAAATCTTCTTTTCTAGAAGAATCACCACCACCGTTAGCTGTCAACTAAACGAACCTAAAATTGAAGGGTGAGAGGGTGAGTATACGGGGGTATACTCTGTAAGTGAACTAAGATAAACATAAATAAATAAACATTTATCCATAAATGAAAAAGCTCATTTAAAATATCTTGCAAATAGTTAGATAAAATAACAAATATTTCTTTTATTTTGAAACCTCAAAACATATATTGAAAATCATTGGGCTAGCTGCCTTTCTCAGAGATTACCCTGGCTTTCGGTATCCCAAGACCATCAATAGATTTTATATGTAATAAAATCATGCTATTCATAAAATATATTTTTGAATGCAAAGAATAAAAATATGCTTGGTTGAGTTATATAAAAACAAGCCTGCCACTGACGTTCGCCTCGAATTAATCACGGGGTGACATCCATGACTAACCTAATGAGACTCACAGGTAGTCGAATTGTACTACATCATCACAATAATACAACCATACACCACCCCTACCTTGTGAAGTCTCCACTCACCTAGGCGACCTTTCAATCAGGCCGACCTTAGGCTACCTCCCCTGTAGCTATATTAAACAATCTTGGACACATGACCGTCATCACTAATGCATAAATCCAACCCTCATGGCCGTCATAACAACAACTATAAAAAATCTAGCCTACTGGCCATAACATCATATAACAAACATAAAACTTGGCCTACTGGCCATATTATCAACATATATTATAATCAAAACATAAACATCTCATAACTTGGCCGATGGTAAGTACTCATATAAAATAAGTATACATAAAACCAAAATAATATTCATAAAAATAATAGCATTGATCAAATAATTACGTATAGTTATTATAAATTTATTTTAAAATAGTACAAGCATAAAATATCCACTCACTGCTTAGGGAGGGTATACACTCCCTAGTTCTCCTCGTTCCTTGGCTCAGTACGTGGATTCCTCACTCGTCTATTCACATATACCAAGATATATCAATATACATTCTAAAATGAGAATACGATGCGTATGCGTGATATATATGATAGTCTGGGTTCCTAAAATTAGAAAATATACGAAATCTATCAAATCTCTCGTTATTCATGTAATTGCCTAAATATCAATTCTAAGAACCTACATTGCTACTAAACTAGCTCATTATGATTCAATTTTATGATATTGATAGGTGGACCATACACACCCGTTAGAATAATAATTTGGTTACTATTTACGCCAAATTAAATTCATCGAAATTATATTTTCAACTTTCTAGGGAGTTACCCGACCTCACTACAACTTATTTAACACATAAAATCTCAATGTACACGATAAATCTAACTGAAATCCCCTTGGATGAATAATAAAACCCATACGAACGAAAATTGATAAAACGCAAAACATAATACGTAGACAAGTTAAAAATGATGCTACTAATCTCGTGGCATTGTTAGTTTTCCTTAGTTTCACTCAAAAGTCAAAAACCAATTTTTCTCCCCGAAACCCTAGCTCCTCTTTTCGTTTTCTACACTTTTATCATCAAATTGATGCTCTCGGGTAGTTAGACGCATAGAATGTAGGTGATAGGTGAAGAGAAATCAAAAATATGACAAGAAATCAGGTGATGGCTAAGATGGGTAGAGGGGATAATGTGAGGGAGACGAAGAGAAGAGAAGAGGAGGAAGAAAAGAAGAAAACATGTGAAATTTATGATCTCAGGCCCTATTTATAGAAAATGATAAAATTATCATTTTGTTCTTAAGTTTTCTTAAGGAGAAGCTTCTAGAAAAGGATAAAATCGTCATTTCTCATCGATTTGATCGAACGAATTAAAGTTCTTTCAAACGAACTATCCCCTTCGATCGAACAAACCAAGGTTCGTTCGAACGAATACTTCGACACTCAAAAATTTCAAGGATCTTTCATTTTATCTGTCGAACGAATTCTTTATTCGTTTGAGCGAACCAACACTTCAACTGAACGAATCACCTATTCGGTCGAACGAAACCTCATTCGTTCGAATGAATTCTCCTATTCGTTCGAACGAATAAATGCCATAAATTTTTTAAGGAATCCTCAAAACTTTGATCAAACGAATCACTTTATTCGATTGATCGAACCCATCAAAATTAAAAATCTTACTTGAATCCTCCCCAAATTTGAAAATAAAAGTCCCTACGTTCACGACCTCAAAACTCTATTTTAACAAACTCAAATCCCCAAAATAAATATAAAATCATATTGACATGTTAACGGTGTATGAAATGGGGGCAAACGCATACACAGTAAAAAGATAAAATTATAGTTATACCCTTAGGTTATAGACATGGGGCTCACATTTAACATATACTAGACAAGCCCCAATCCTCATATAATCAAGACTGGATTTCTTTCCTAGTTATATTGATGAGTACTTAAAAGTATAAGTTTATCAAAAGTTAAATTCATTATTTTACACTTTTTCGTATGATTAACTCTCTCAATTTAAGGATATTTCTTATTTTATATTTAAAATTAACTTTATGTATAATTACTATTTAATTTCTCTTTTGATATAGGGATGATAAAATGAAAAATGGTGCACAATTAATTTCGAAAGACAAATTCGAAATTTAAAAAAAAAATAAAATATATTTTCAATGTTAAGAAAGATTTAAAGATTTATTGAATTCATGTCTATAACATGGCTTTGAAAAATAGCGTATAATTAATTTTTTTATGATGAGAGAAATTTTTAGAAAAAGATTCAGATAAAGCATTAGATTATTTAGATCATTCTAAAAATTCATAATCTTAGCAGACCGTTAATTCTTCGTATAATTCAATTAGATCTAATCTAATTAATTTTAGTGGGGAAAAATGAAATTTTCACTAAGCTCTCTCTCTCTCTACCTATTCAGTCAAGCAAGGGTGGAAACATTTATGTTTGATTTCTTAAAGATCTTGTATTTGTGAGGCTATCTTCATCATTCTCAGGCTAAAGGTTAGCTTAAATATAAGTTGTTTTCATTGCTTTGCCTTATGGTTACATATAATGTGCTTTATGACATCCAAATCTTAATCTTTGTTTAATCACCTAATTAACCTTTTAACATCTACCCCTTTTCATCCACAAATAAGTGGACAAGTTGAATTAGCAAATAGAAAGATAAAATAAATTCTGAAAAAAAAAATTGTTAATCCAAATTGAAAGTATTGGCTTTTAAGACTTACAGATACACTTTGGGCCTATCGAACTACTTTCAAAACATCATTAGATATGTCTCTTTATAGGTTAGTTTTTAAAAACATTGTCACTTACTTATGGAAATTAAGTATAAAACTTATTGAATTATTAAAACTTTTAACACAAACCTTAATGATACTTATAAACTACGAAAATTATAATTAAATGAACTTAAAGAATTAGGAAATGATGTATATGAGAATTCAAAAATTCATAAGGCTAAAACCAAAGCTTGGTATGATAAAATAATTTCAAGAAAATCATTTGAGGTTGGACAAAAACTTTTGTTTTATGATACTAGAGTTTATATCTTTCTAGAAAAATTGAGATTAAGATGGAGTGACTCAATTATTATAAAACACGTGTACCTTGTGCAGCTATTGACATTAAAAATTCTAGAAATGATAGTGTGTTTAAAGTAAATGAACAAAAACTTAAATCATTTTTAAAAAGTAAAGACTTCTAAGAAGAAATTATTCCTTTTTATGATCTTTGTTATGAGAAAAATTGTTCACAAGATTATTTTTTAACAATTATTTGTTTATTTTTCCATAATAGTTTTGTATATTTTATTATTATTTTTGTTATTTTCATTATTTTTTTATTAATTGGCAGATAACAATAATCTATGACATTTTAAGTTGGTTTTTAGTTCACTTAAAATAACCGAGTTAAAAAATTCACTAGTAGTATCCAATTTGTTATTCACTTTTGGTTGAATTATTCAAATTTGTGAACTCTCATATGATATCTAAATATATTTTTTATGATGAACAACATTATTAATCATGTGTTATAATTGATTTTGAATAATTGACTTTGTTTGTTTTTATTCTCATTAGTTAAATAGAATAAAAATTGATTATATATATTTGATTATACATTTGACTAAGTCAATTTTAATGATTGTGTTGAAAATATAATAATAATATGTTATATGAAAGATTACAAAAATTTGAGACAAATTTTAAATTATTCTAAGTATATAAATTAAGTTTTATTGAACAATATTGCTTGAATAGTCAAAAAGATTGGGAAAAGTTTAAGTGCAAGAGCAGAGAAGGAAAAAGGTGTTAAAAAAGACAAATATATCGATATCTTATGACTAGAAAGCCAAAGTATTGATACATTCTTCAAAAAGTATCAATATGATCAAGTAAAAATATCGATACACAAAGAAGAATAAAGAAAGACAAAGATCCAAGAAACTAAGTATTAAAGTATCAATATAGTCATCAAATGTATCAATACATAATGAAGTAATGAAGACATTATGGGCAAAACGTATGAATGTATTGATACATTAATATATAGCAAAGATTTTGAAGAAAATAGAGCATGATTATTGATACAATTCAGAAATATATCGATATCTTTTGTAGATTTCAAAGTTTAATGGCTATTTTAGCACACTTATTACTTGTATTAAATGAAGAATTAAGAAGCCGTTGGAGTCATTATACAGAGATATAAATAGACAAAGTTTTGCCAAAGACATGAGGATTTTTGTGAGCAAACAAAAGGGAATTATAGAGGAATATCAAAAGATTAATCAAAAACATTCTCTACACATTTATTTTCACATTTTATTTTTAGTAATAGAAAGTAGAAAATATAGTGCTTCTTGACTATCTACTCTATGAGAGAGTTAAAAACATCTTTTCTATAATATTTAAAGTTGATTTTTGTATCTAAACAAGTTGCGTTCAGTGGGTTGCACTTCACTTAAAACAAAAGAAAGATTGTATTGGGGTTTCTCTTCACCCGATTATAAAGACAAAGTTGTACGTGGGTTGCTCTTAATCTTGGAAAAACAAAATTGATAGTAAGGCCTCGGTTTTAAAAAATGGAACCGAGAAGAGTAAACTTAGGCATAGTTATTGAACCACTATCAATATTCTCTGTCTGAATTTCTCTCCCCCTCTCTCTTATTATGCATTTATACTTGTCAAAAATTATTTGTTCATTGTATTAGCCACTAGTAGTTTGTAATATCATGTGTTTTTAAAGGTATTATTGTACCTTTCAAGCATATTATAGTTTATTTTTTTGCTATATCATATGTTATAGAACTCTAATTTAGATGAATTATCTTTTTAAAAAGAGAATTTAATAATCTACAACTCTTATTTGACTACTTTCCTTGATTAAATCATTTTCTGGTCCAAATAATGGAATTTTGAAGCATGTCTATAAATTTGTACACCTTTGCACGCCTTTTAGTTTTTAGACCATAACTTTCTATAGCAAACTCCAAATGAGATGATTCTTCAACCATTGGAAAGCTGAGACAGTAAACTAAAATTTTATGTTTATCACTAGACTTGAATTATAATAACCTATGCTTCTGTTAGTGTTGTTTTAACTTCAGTTGAAATTAGAATTAACTGGATTTAGGTTTATAAGTTGGAATTAAAAGGGAGTGGGCTAAATTTATAAGTTGATTTTAAGTCCAATAACCTTGTTAAGCCCAATGATTTATTTAGACCCATGAATTATGTTTTGGGCACAAGAGTAGAGATTAAGACTATAAACTTTATTTAGGCCTAAGTATGAAATCTAAACCCATTTATTTTATTTAAATCCTAGCCATCTATTTTATTTTTGATCTTAGCCCTCTATTTATCTAATGTGTTAGTTTAATTTTGGCCATATATTTAGACTAAAATTTGATTAATTTTGGCCAAGTAAAATGGAAGGAAGTTCGCATAATATTAGCAATCGAATGGCAAACTTTAAATCTAGGCCATTAATTATTTGATGAACTATTAAGAAAGTATGAAAATAATAATTTTTCCAAATTGGAAGCTAACAAAAACGTGAGATAAGGTAAGGAAAGAAAGAGGGATGGCTGAAGAGGAAAAGAAAAGAGGAAAAAGTAAAAAAGAGAAAGAGAAAAGAAAGAAAGAAAGTAAAAGGAAAAGAAAGATTAATAAGTTAGCCTGTTGATTTTATTTATATATTTTTGGTATTGATGTGTTTATTATATTATAAACCTAATTTTTTTTGTTTATGTTGGGTTTAATTAGGAAATTGGTTTATGGCTTTTTTTGTTTATGTAAGGGTTTAATTAGAAAATTGGTTTATGGATTGATTTAGTGTATATTAAGGATAATGGGTGTATTGGTGATAGTTTATGAAATACGAAATTGAATATGATGATGATGAAGTGTACATTGGGAATTTTAATATAATTAGTTCAATTGTGTATTTGATGGCATTCCTAATAATTGTTAAAGGTAATTAAAATCTTAGGAAGTGTTCCTTGATGTTTTAAAACACTCTAGTCGGTCTTAATGTGGTTCTTGAATCATGATTTTACCTTGAACAACCTTGTACCCGAAATTGAGTTTTACTGGAATAGTATCCATTCATATAGACATAAGTTAAGTTCTAAAACTCTAATTGAGGCACTGTAAGTGTAACATCCCGTGTTTTATCCTAAGGGTATATTTGTAATTTCCTACTTTTCCAGTTCATACATCTGCATTCATTTCAAATCCCATATGCTTGTGGGGAATATTTAAGTGAGAATTCAAATTTTGGCGGGTTCGGTCGATCAAAATGGGTGATTCGTTCGATCGAAATTTTGAGGCCTCTCTGGAAATTTGTAGCTTCAGATTTGTTCGAACGAATGGGGAGATTTGTTTGATCGGGTTGGGCTTTGTTCGACCGAAGTGTGGATCCGTTCAGCAGAACATCGTTTCGTTCAACCGATAATTTGGAAGCTCTCTGACTCTTGTAGACGCTAAGGGATTCATTCAAATGGACAGCTATTCGTTCAACCGAAGGGGGTGGTTTGATCGAACGAATCTTCAATTCGTTCGACTAAATCGGTGCGAAATGACCAAAATTGTCCTCTTTTAGAATCTTCTCCTTAAGAAAACTTAAGGACAAAATGGTAATTTCACCAATTTTCTATAAATAGGGGTTAGGAGGACGAAATTTTAGGGTTTTCTCCTTCTTTTTCTCTTTTTCTC
>JAVXUL010065274.1:0-10071 GCA_035590515.1 Trichilia minutiflora
CTCGGTCTATAGGATCCCACCCACTCTATCTGAGCTGTATGGCCGATCCGTAACCCTGGTTGGGGATGTGTGCCTATATATGATATCTCTCGATTTATAGGATCCCATCCACTCCCCTTAGAGTTGTATGGCTGATCCACAATTCTGGTTGAGGATGCTATAATATAAGGCTAGCATGCTTTAGGCTGGACATATGGATTCCACCCATCTTCTCCGGGACTGTATGGCCAACCCACATTCCGGGGACTATTAGATTTCACCCACTCTCTAAGAGCTATATGGACAATCCTCACCCATAGTCATTAGCACAGAACACAAATCCATAACTCAAAATCATTGGCCCATCAGGGCAACTTAAATCACTGGTGGCTCACAAGGCTAAAAATATCATCATGGCTCATCGGCCAAAACCATATAACAACATAAATGGCTCATAAAGTCAAAACAACTAGCATGGCACCCCGACCATAATACATGAACCACGATGCCATATTCACATACATACATAACATTGGCCTCCGGCCTCAAGTTACAATATCGATGTATACCATAGGCCTTCGGCCTCACATAACAATATCAATACAAACAAAAGGCCTCCGGCCTCATATTCATGGTAACATAGGTTTTTATAATAAACCTATCTCTATCACAAACAAGGGGCCCTCTCGGCCACCACACAACATACATCTAACGCCTCCTCATTCAGTTATGCATCCATATACATACATTCATAAACATATCGATTCACATGCTTTCATTTCTAGCATTATATTCATAAAAACAACAACCATAGGGCAAAGAAAAAGGGACGTGTCCACTCATAGTCCTGGGGTAGAAAACCACCCTCATGGTATCCTCCTCGTGACGGAGATCCTCTCGTCCCGACTGTCGCACCTGGACACATGTAAATACAAGTCATAAAGTGCATGCATGATGCAATGCATGCTCATACCACTCTCGCATCTCATTCTCTGCCCTTTCTCTCTCAAACATGCTGCCCTCACATGACCTCACTCTAAACATGCATTTCTCATCAATTCAACACCATTAGCTAACCAAAACCTCTAATTTATCAATACAAATGATAAACTAAAAAATCCCCAAATTCTAGGGTTTCGTGAACAGTGACTCGATTATCATTTCTTAGATCTATGCGAAATGATAACTTAATCGAGAGAGATAGACTGAGGAATAAGCTTACCTAAACCCGTAGGCGAGCTTAGAGCCCCGATCGGCATGAATCCTTCTTTTTTGCCACTGCTCATTATTAACTATTCTTCTTAATTTCTCGCGAACCATCGCGTGAATCTCCGATCAAAGAGTATTTCTAGGTTCTGGTGTTGATTCTCAGTTCATAGGAACTTGAATGACAAAGTTTTGTGGAGAAATGAAAGAGATCAGTTTCTGAGACTTGAGAGAGAGTGGTTCTGTCGAAAATGGAGAGAGAGAAAGAAAAAATTAAAAATAGGGAAGATGATCCCCCTGCCCGATGCATATAGGCTGTATAATCCTCAAAGGTGTCAATACGTTTCAAAAATGTATCGATACCTTGGCATTTTTCTCACAACGTATCGATACGTTTGGTTAAAATACTATTTATTAGCCTTCAAGGTGTCGATACCTTCCTCAACGTATCGATACCTTTCGTCATAAGCGGGTTTCATCACCGTGACAAACGTGTTGATACCCTTACCAACGTATTGATACCTTGGCCCAAACAGTAAATGTATCGATACCTTCCTCAAAGGTGTCGATACCCTTGGCCTCAACCTCAACATATCGATACATTTCCCCAAACGTATCGATACCTTTGCTTCTGGTCCTCCTTCTGAGGACTACAACTTTAATAGGCCACAACTTTTAGCTCGAATATCCGCTTGAAACCTATAATATTTCAATGCGAAGCTCTCTCTGAGCTCTACAAAAACGACACAAAACTTTTTCTTAATTGGAGATAATTTTGGGGTCAAAAATCTAGATCTTTCTTATAAAATCAAATCCTACACCATAATCTTATCCAAGACAAAATCATCAAGTTTTATACCCTCTCGTGCATAATCTAAACATGAAGATATGCACAGGATCTCTTGAGGGATTTATAATTAGGCCCATAATACTAAGGGACGGGTTTCACATACACAATACTCTCTCAACTTTAATTTAACCTCAACGAATATAATAAAAAAAATTTCATAATAAATAGTGATTTTTATAATGAATAGTAACTATTATCAAAAATTATTAGAAATAAAAAATTAAGATTGTAACAGTGCTAAAAATCATACCAAAAAGCCAATTTATCTCTACGACAATTGAATTGCAAGTAATCATGAAAAGTCCCAAATTATAAATAGTAGCTTAACTTTCCTCCTGGCTTAATCCTTGATCAAACAAAGTGTCTAGAGTATAACTCATGATGAGTATGTGTGATTTGTAGTAAGCAACAAAAGTTTAAATGGTTGAAAAATGAGTAAATTGAAGGAGAAAGAAGAAAGTTGCATAAAGGAGAAACAATGGTAACTTTCAAAAAGAAGAGATTCTGGGAAAAAAATGATTTGTTTGACCTCCTTTTAATCTTAAATATGAGTTCATGGATGAGGAAATGACTCATTTGACTAGAAAAATTAAAAGGAAATGAAGAAAATGAAGTTAACAAGGTTAAATATAACATTTTCTTGCCTTCTGCATATCTGCTCTATTCTTGACTTTGATTTTCTCTTATATGATCTTTAATTTTCATTATGTTTATTTCTATAAAATTCTTAATCTATTATCTTTTAGTAGAAATAAACAACTCATCAATTAAACATTTTGATCAATGGAATTTAACTCGGTAGCTCAAAGTGCGTTAATGGTGCCTTGAGCAAAATTTTTCTAAACTTACCAAAATTTTATCAAATCATCTCCAATCACTTAATAATCAATAATAAATAGGTATTATGTGAACCCCATCCCTTAAATCTTTGGGTATTATAATAAATCCCTTATAAGTTTTCATACATGTTGTTATATAGGGGACATACACTAGAGGATATGACAGCTTAGAAATATTTTCGAGGAGGTGTGTGTAGTGGAGAATAATGAATCATCATGAAAGAACTAAATTTTTGATCCCAAAATCATCTCCAATTGAGAAAAAGTTCTTTAACTTTTTATAGGCTCAGAGAGAGCTTTCCATAGATATATTATGGGTTCCATAAGGATGTCTGGGTCAAAAGTTATGGCTTTTTGACGTTATAATCCTAAATTAAGAAAATAGAAGAAGTATCGATATTGTGAGTACTGAAGTATCGACACTTTAGTACTGGAGAATAGGAAGTATCAATACTCTTGTAGAAAGTATCGATACTTTGTAAACAATGATGAACAGTAAAATCAAAGTATCGATACTTTAAGAAGAAAAGTATTGATACTTTGAAGCCTTGATGAACAATAAAGTTAAATTATCGATACTTTGTGGAGAAAGTATCAATACTCAAGATATTTTGAGACCTGGAACCCATATTCGACAGAAAGTATCGATACTTTATGACATTACGAAGGAAGGTATCGATACTTTCTTATTGAAGTATCGATACATTGATAAAGAAAAACGTAAACGACCATTTTTGTCAGAAAGTATCGATACATAGGGATAAAAGTATTGATACTTGAAGACATGGCAACCTTAGAGGGCATAATTTAGAGGGCATTTCGATTATTTTAGGGCCTTTATACACAAGTTAATGGCTCGTCTCACCCATTTCTCTCTTCTTTCTTTTCTTTTTCAGTTTCTACAACTTCTCTTCTCTCTCTGTCAAAAATATTTCTTACTCAAATATCCACTAAATTTCATCATTCTTCTTGTAATAACTTCAAAATTAACACCAGAACTCAGAAACTTCTTTTAATCAAGGTTTTGCTTGGTGATTCAAAAGAAATCTAGAGAGAAGGACTGTAGATGAACAATAGCTAATAAGAGAAAATCAAGCAAAGGGAAGCTCAAAACATACCTACCAACTTGGGTAATTTATCCCTCAGCTTATTTCCCTATTTTAAGCTACCTTTAAGCATGAATCGAGAAAAGAGTAGCTAGATTACTGTTCTCAAAAACCCTAAAAATTGGGCAAAATCTAATATGATAATTGAATTAACAAATTAGAGTGTTTAAAGGTGTTATGCTATTGAAAAGGTGGATAATGAACCAATGTGGAGTGAGGACAAAAAAAACAGAAGGCAGCCTTGGCTATATGTACAAAGAGAGAGAGAGAGAGAGAGAGAGACATATGCATCATTTATTGCATAATCTAAGTCATTTTGTAAAAAGATTTTTGAATCTTGTGTCTATGTATATGAATACTGGGGTGACAGCTTTGGTTAGAGAGTTTTCGATGCGAAAAAGGCGTCTAGAAGGTGGTTCTCAACCCCAGAGCTGTGAGTGGATAGTACCTCATTTTCCTCTCCTTCATTAATATTTTAAATATATATTGTACATACTTTAAGAAGAAGAATATAGAATATATGTATATGTGTATGAGAACTAACAGGTGAGGAGGCGATGACATAATTGTGTAGTGATCGGGAGGGTTCCTTGTTTGTGGTAGACTAGGAAATAACCCGTATAATGTGATATATATATGATTAAAGTCAGAGGCCTATTATGATTTGATATATATATATATATATATGATGGATTTGAGGCCAGAGGCCAATTGTGAACATTGTTTTAATAATGTTATATGAATTGTGGCATAGTTGAGTATGTAAACAGTCAGAGTGCCATTGTTGTTATTTGGTTTTGTGTGCCATTATAATTTATTTTACTATTTTAGCCTTGTGAGTCATGTATGATGTTTTTGGCCTTGTGATCTATAATTATTGATTTGTAACCTTATTTGCCATTATTTTTGATATTCATATGGGTGAGGATTAGCCATGTAGCTCAGATAGGTGGGTGAAATCGAACGGACCCAAAAATAAGGATTGTCTATACAATTCATAGAGTGTGGGTAGGATCTAATAGAACTTTAGATAAGGATCGTCCATGCAGCTCATATAGATTGGGTGGAATCTAATAGAACTATTGGGTTGGCCATTCAGTCCATGATAAGATGGGTGGAATCCAATAAGTTCATGTTATGTGTGTGTGTGTGTGTATATAGAGACATTTCATTCATGTTTTCCTTATGCCACATTTCACTTAAGCTTTAATTTCTTCTATGATTACGAAGTTTTTTCGTAATCAATTCTTGAGCTTTTATTTTGTTATTTGGATTTATTATCTACTCACTGAATATTTTTCCAAATACTCATCCCTCACTCCCCATTTTAGGTTAGCGTAGTTGAGTGCGGTATAGTATAACTAAAGCAAGATTTCAGCAAAGTTTTTTAGGTACTCGACTCAGATTTGTGCTTTATGGTCCACCAAATAGGATACATTTGTAAATAATGTGATTTTGTATATTTTGGCTTAGCTAGGAACTTATTCTAATAACTTATTTTTAAAAAGTGTTTGTGATGCAATATATTGCATGGGAATGCAAATGTTGGAATATATATATATATATAAAGTAAATGTATTTAAAAATCTTTCATTCTTTGTTGTATTGAAATGAATTTTGAAAACAGGTACTAATGTCTTGCGTGTCCTAGGATTACATTTTAATTGATAGAATATATTTTTGGATTCGTAACGGTTACCACGTGATCGACTAGAGTTAGGGCATGACATATTAACTTAATTTTGAGCATTCAAATAGATATTTTATAAAAGATAAAAATACCCTTCATGTAAAATACTAAAATAACCTTACACTTAAATACGAGATATTATAAAATTGGCCTATTTTGTGATTTTTATTTATATGAGGTCATGTGGCCAATTACCATATGATGATTTGTTTTAAATGGGATACTTGATGATATATAATGGTATACATACATGATATTTGATATTGATTTATAGATTATGATTTGATTTTATAATATTGAGGGCCAAAACTATAAGTATAGAGTTTTAGTAGCCTGGGTTTGAACTAAGATAATGGCTATATTAGATTATCTGTGCATTTATAAGGTCGATATAAGGGAGATAATGACTTTATTTATATAGGAATGGCATATTAAAATGAAATTATAAAGAACAATCACATGAGGATTCACAGATAACTCGAGGCTAATGTCAATGATGGGTTTAGTTTATTTGATAAAAATTTGCTGATTGTTTATCATTATTACATATAAAATGCTTTATATGTTATGATTATTGGTTTCTAATATATTAGGAAAAATATTGACGGCACAAGATTGCTCTTTATCATAGTAATCACTGGGAAAGGATGGGGCTTAATGAATTTGATATGAGAAATAGACTGTAATTTAGAATTTTAAAACATTTTCAACCCTTTGTTTATTAAAATATTTTCTATATATGTTTTGTATTTACATTTTTATCTACTCACTAAGTGTACTATGTATACTCACACCTCTCACCTTTCAATTTTAAGAGACCTAGGGGACAGTTAATTAGATAGTAGCATCGTGGTGGTGGTGATCGCATTCAGAGTTAGAGTATTGTAGGTATAGATTTTGAAATCGACTTTCATTTTATAATTTTGAGTCTATTGGATAAATTTGTAAACTTTTGTATCATTTATTATTTTGATAATTGTAAAAGAATTTATAACTTTATGGTTAATATGATTTGTATGTGAATTTTATTTGAGAAATATTATTTAAAACGTCTTAGAGATATGGATTGAAATGATTTTATATATATGTATATATATATATATATTTATATATTGTGTTTTCTTGATTAATGATGATGATTATTTTGTTTGGGTTAAATGTTGATTTGAAAATGATTATGAGAAATGATTTATGACTTTAGTTTAAATTTAAGTTATTTTAAAATGGATTTGAGTTGTAAAATAGATACCATAATAGCCTTATAGACTCTTGAAAGGTATTCTTGGGATTTAGACTATGTATTAAGAGTCCATGATGGTTGTCACTTGCCTACGATTAGGGATATGATAATCTTGATATTTTTTAGAATTTTTTTTAATTTAATTAGGGATTTGATCAAGAGAAAGAGAGTCTAGGTTTGTCTTGGTATTTATGATTTATTAAGGGTTTTGAAAATTTTTTCTAGTTTATTTAGGATTTTGACCAAAAAAGAGGGAGTCAATAAGATGCTTGACTCATCTTGATGTTTATGATTTATTAAGTCTTTCCTAATCAAATTAGAGTTTTGACTAAAAGAAGGAGAGTTAACAGAATGCTTGGCCTATCTTAGTATTCATTATTTACTAAAATTTTTAAAGAGATTTTCAATTTAATAAGGGTTTGGACTAAGAGAGGGAGAGTCAATAAGGTGCCAGTCTCATCTTGATATGTATCATATTTTCACTTTTATTTTTAGAAAGAACTATGAGTACAAAAAAATAAAATAAAGATAAAGAATAAGACAAATAAAATGAGAAAATAAAAATTATTTGTTTATTACTTTTTATATATTCTACCATTATTACATTTCTTTGGGATCTATTAATAAATTGGGTTAAATTCTTAAATGTTTTAATTTCCTTTTTAGGACTAGCATGTAAAACTTCATGAATTTTTTACCAAAGTCCAAAAGGAAACTTAATTTGGACTAACATACCAACTAAGCAAAATCCTAGGCCAAAATTATAAATTCTTAAAGTTGGTATGGACCAAATCTAGAGAATTTTCCAACTTAGTCAAATTTTACAAATAGGCCAAATTTTAAAAAAAAAAAAAAGTCTTCTATTCATCTTCTTCCTCTTATAATAAACTTTATGGCCAAATTATGGGACATTGTCACCTTCCTCCCATGACAGTTTCACTTTATCGACAATAACTTCTAGAGACTAGGAGAAACTATTTCCTTATAGGAACCATGGCCATACAATTTTCTCTTTGTTCATTTTCTCACTTTTATATTTTCTTTCTCATTTTTGTTTGATTCGTATACAATGTATGTAAAGGTAACATTGATTAAGATATATTACACTTTAGTGAAGTTTTCTCTTACTTTTTGTATTTAAACGCCAAGTGGTTTTAAGAAGAAAGAAAAGGGAAACGATGGGAGCTTACATACCATTTTCTTGCTCATGCTTTTGTGTATATATTTTTATTTTTTTTATGAAAGATGACTTAACTGACCCAAACATTACTATTTACCACACATGGACAAGTGTGAAAGAATACAAATGCATTATATGATTGAATGGTTGATTAACCATACTTAAGTTATATTAGGGTTTAACATTTAAAACATGCAATTAGGGTTTCATTTCATCAAATTAATCAAAATTATGATAATAATCACTAATTTTTAATGATGTTTGATGAAGAACAAGCTTTAAATCTATAAATCCTCCAAGATATCAAACCCCAAAATACTTATCTTACTTTGGCCGAATACTTCAAGAAAGAGACTTAATTTTAATTTTAATTTTATTAAATAAAAATGAAATTCATACAATTTTATAAAAAATTGACAGTTAGTATATTATTGCCCTAATAACTTAAGTGTCCCCCATCAAATATGTCGATGACAAATGAGTCCCAATGTGAAACCCATCCTTTAGTGTTTTGGGCATAATAATAAATCCCTCAAGAGTGTTCGTGCATGTCTTCATGGTTAGATTATGCACGAGAGGGAATAGAACTTGAAGGAGATGTCTCGAATAAGATTATGATGTAGGATATGAGTTTATGAGAAAGATCTTGATTTTTGACCCCAAAATCATCTCTAATTAAGAAAAAGTTTCTTGTCATTTTTGTTGAGCTCAAAGAGAGCTTCGCATTGATATATTATGGGTTTTGAGTGGATATCCGAGCTAAACGTTATGGCCAATTGAAGTTGTAGTCCTCGGAAGGAGGACCAGAAGCAAAGGTATCAATACGTTTGGGAAAACATATCGATACGTTAAGGTTGAGGCTAAGGGTATTGACACCTTTAAGGAAGGTGTCGATACGTTTACTGTTGGGGCCTAAGGTATCGATACCTTTGGTGAAGGGTATCGACACCTTGAAGGTATGATGAATAGTAAATAATGCCTAACGTATCGATACATTGGCAAAGGGTATCGACACATTGGTGATGGAGATGAAACCCATTTGCGACGAAAGGTATCGATACGTTAGGAAAGGTATCGACACCCTGCAGGCTTATGAACAGTATTTTGGCCAAATGTATCGATACGTTGTGAGAAAGATGTCAAGGTATTGATACGTTTTTAAAACATATCGACACCTTTGGGGGATTTTATAGCATTTATGCTCGGGGATAGGTCGTCTTCGCCATTTCAAAATTTTGGCTTCTCTTTCTACCAAAAATAGTAGAAACCTCTCTCTCTAATCCCTGTAAACTGACCTCAACCATTCCTCCACCAAACTTTGCCATTCCAGTTCCTATGAGCTAATAATCAACACCAAAACCCAGAAATACCCTCTGATCGAAGATTTACGTGATGATTCATGAGAAATCACGAAGTAAAGGGTGGCGGTGAACAGTAGTCAAGTAAGATAATCAAGCAAAAAGGGACTCAGAACACTTCTACCATCTGGGGTAAGTTCATCTCTTAGCTCCTTTCTTCATTTTGAACTTTTGATGCGCATGAATCTCAAGATTTGGTTTTAGGGTTACTGTTCACAAAATCCTAGATTTTGGGGTTTTCTAGTTTATCACTTGCATTGAGAAATTAGAGGTTTTGGTTAGCTTATGGTGTTGAAATTGATCAGAAATATATATTTAGAGCGAGGTTTGCATGAAGGCACTTGTTTTGGAGAGAGAGGGTAGAGAGAGAGAGAGTGAGGTGTGAGAGTAGCATGAGCATGCATTGTATCATGCACGTACTTCATGATATATGTTTGTATGTGTATCCAAGAATAGTAGCCGAGACGGGAGGATCTCCATTACGAGAAGGATACCGAGAGGGTGGTTTCCCACCCCAGGACTGTGAGTGGACATTCTCTTCCCTTTGCCTCATTTATCGTTATTTATAAATATTTATAATGCTAGAGATGATAGCATGTGAATGGATATGTATGTGAATGTAT